>VOQK01005214.1:9368-19938 GCA_015052645.1 Benitochromis conjunctus
ACAAACTACATCAAAGCAATAAATCGAAGCGTGTGGAGGGGCAGCCCGGTCCACTGAAAACAAAATCAAACTCCACTGTGAGCAGGATTTATGTTGAGTGACAAGGGAAAAGCTGAAATCTGATTTTAATGATGAGCAGTCTGTGCACCACAACTAAATCCATTACATTAAGTCGACTAAAACCCCCTTGGATCAAAGGCTACATCACTCTCGGGGGACTGGTGCAGAAGTGTAGACATCTTCCCTAGATCAAGAATCATCTCGATATCCACTGTTAACGAATGGAATTCTTCAAAGAGGAAAGACGTGAGAGATGACAGCCGTTCTTGTTAATGAATGCGATTAGTAACTGGAAAGCTTCATTCTGGCAAGACGGGGCAAGTCAATCCAGCCTGTGTTTGTCAGAGAGTGAAAGCTATGACTCAAGAGATCCATCGAAATGATACTCAACCCTCTCTTTTTACAAAGCTGAGGAAATATCCCCCCTTTACTCAAAGTCACGGGGCATATTTTCTGGGGGTGTTTGCAGTTGCCTGTGCCCTAAAGCTGTAATAGAAAAAATATATTTTGGTGTGCAGACTAGAGATACACCCTGTGAAGTCAGCATCAAAAACCACTCTACTGTTTTGGGAAAACAACAAAAAGACTTCAAAAAAAGTAAAGTTTTTGATGTGTGTCAGTTTGAATGGGGTTATTTTTGTCCTGTAATTGGAGAACAGTTTGTAAAGTTTATAAAAATTACATTTTCTATATAGCCTAGGGATAGAGACCAGGGGACCAGAAGGCCTTCATGTACCACTTAGCTTAATTACTGTTCTGAAACACATCGAACATTCAGAATTTAAATGCTTGCTACAGTCTATGAATGTAACAATTATCTGATTTACCAAGTCAAGCAATCCTCACACTACACACACCTTACCCAGGGAGACAGCAGAGAGAAGATCTCAGCTCCATGAAGCTAAAACATCTCTGAAGTTATTCCCCAACCCTCTCCGTGCCTCTTCTTTCCTTTTCCTTTCAACTTTTTGCCTCCCTCACCATGCCTCCATACATTTTTTGTGCCACGGGGTAAAGTCAACATTATTGATGAAAACCGAGACAACTCCATCTTCAACATCTTTGAGGTTCAGGCATATACCCCAAGGTCATTCTCCACATACCTGCAATAACCGATGGAGACTTTACACTCCTCACTCCACAGACCTGAGAAACACTGAAGTAATAGAGAGAACTCTAAGAAATATAAAAACCCTAAAACACTCGTTACATTACCAAAGTAATACATCACTGGTAATGTCACTGAACTCTTACCTAACTCAGACGGCACCAGCTCCAACTCTCGTAAGTGCATAAAGAGACAAAAAGGAAGCTGTAGTAAAGGGATTGTGTGGACGCAGTTTTTTCTTTGGCTAGCTTTATAGCTTATCCATTTGGACGAGTTTCTGTTTCGGACCGCAAAATCTGGTCTGGGGAGTATTTAAATTAAAGCATATAATGTTATTACACTAGTTGAGCATGTCCTCAGCTGCAGTATTTTGCACTCTACTGTAACACTTGCAAGTGTGAGCAGGTCAGAACACAAAGTGTGCTGGTGATTTTTTGGGGGGGGATTTTTTTTTTGAATAACAGGAAAAGCAATATACTGACTGCCAAGGAACGGTATTCTTAAATTGCTTTGGAAAAAGAAAAACAATTCAATAAAGGCACAGAAAATTTGCAGCACCTATAATTCCTGCAGCGCTTAATAAAGACAAAAATGTACAAAGTTTGGGGGAGGGAGGTGGGGCACAGAAAGAAACCCGCACAAGCACACCAAGCAGAAAACGTAGTCTACACCAACACGGATATTGGGTGTCAAGTTTTTAACGGATTTTTGTAAGAGTGATTTCTGTTGTGTTAATTATAGTAAAAGTTCAACCACTGAATAGTGGTTAGCCACAAGTGGAAATTACAGACATATCACCAAACCCAAGCAGCATACAGGTGAGAGAACTGTAGTAGTCATTTTTAAATTTCCTCCATGGGGCACGCTTTCTTGCTAATATATGCACCTCACCCACAATGCTGTTACAGGTGTCCCTTTAGTGAGCAGGTTGCACGTGGGAGATCCTGAAGGGGAAAAAAAAGATGGCTGGATGAATATTACATTCCTCCAATACCACCTCTGATTCTACCACTACTTCCCTGCAATGCTGATTACTGAGAGAAACAGATGCTCTCAAACCCATGCTAATAACATATTAGCATGGTAACAGGTAACAAACCGCACCTGCATCGTTAGCAGATTCCTCACACCCTCATCGGTTCTGCTCGTCTGTGACCCTACACAAGTTTCTGAATCGGATATTACTGAAATACACTGTTTCTGTGTTAGTAGATCAACAACAGACCTTTAAACTCCCGATGGCACTTGTTCTCCGATTACAGTCTCCTGTTAATTTGACCTGCTTAGTAAATCTGGTCCTAAATGCACTAATAATCTCATGATCCCCTCCCCTACTCATTTCTACAGGGAATCACCACAACATCAGGCAGAATGCACCGGGATAATTAGTTGTATGTTCTTGCCTCGAGGGAAATCTGGCGCTCTGAATCTGTCTGGACGGGAGTACAACAATGAAGAGACCATCCACTCTTTGAGAAAGACAAGTAACTCATTATAGATCACTCACTGAGCTACTGTTTAGATACACAATACACAGTGATGATGTCTTTTAAAGTGTAGACTATTCTACATTTATGTTCCTGTCATCTATCCGCTATGTTGAACAGAAGTGAAAATGTCAGACTATTATTTCTCTTTTGTCCAACCAACAATCCACAAAGCGAAAAGATTAAAATACTGTGTTGTAGTATTTAACGTTTTAATAGTTGAATGCCATTTATAAAATCTTAAATATAACACATCATTCTGGTGTTCTGCAGTCATAACTTTTATTTAGTGTGGTCTTAAAAAGGCTATGAAATGTATTGACTTTGGTTTTAATTAAGGAATTCTGACAATATTGCTTTCACTGAATAATCTATGTCTATGTTTCTATGATTTCATCTCCTATGATTCTTAATCAAATGAGGTGATGAGGAGGAACCCTGAGGAAGAATTAAGGACTTTATGGATTGGAGTGAAGCTGAGAGATTCCGGCAGGTGGTGGACAGAAGAATGGTCTTGAAGCTGAAATCAGTTATGATCAACCCCGCACACCCACGCCAAGCCCCGGAGGTTATCAACACTAGCACCTTCAGTCAAAGTGACTGCACCAAAATGCACGCTAGTTATTGGCTGTTTTATGTATTTATATAGCAGAACTTTATTAGGAATAGTTATTGTTTTGCAATTTGGGATGTGTGGCGTTATATCTGTGCTGAACGTGCCAGGTTAATGTAATTTCCTGCACAGGATTAATCATGGATATATCTGTTTATGTTTCTAATTAACATCACTTTGGCATGTCTTCAAAACACTGTAGTCAAGCGGTCACTAAATAAATAAAAACATAGATTAAGAATCAATAGACATTTATCATTTGATGGACTCTGCTTTACAGATGGCTAAGCAAACTCATTAAAAGAGGAGGTAATGTGATGAAAGAGGTATCAGAATTGGCTGGAGGCCACCAAATTTAAGCTTTCACAGCCAAAGTTTTCTCTGAGTGGTGGGATTGCCCTTAGACCTTTCCAGCTGCTTACTTTTCCCCCATCCATGTGGAAAGGCATGACATTTATTTTGGTTTATTTAGAAAGCAGTCTTTAGCTTCTCGATTCTTATTGCAAAAGGCAAAAAAAATAATTAAAAAACATCTGAATCAACTTTTAAAGTCTGTATTTGAAAAGACATACTCACATATTTCATATATGAAAAGATAATATGAATATAAAATCAAACATTGGCAAAACTTCTATGCTGTGAACAACTCCCACATGTATATAGTTAGACATCACAGGGAGAGTTAGGCAATAATCATTTCAAGCATTTCTATGCAGAAAATTGAGAAATGTGACTATGTACTCGTGTTTAGCAATTAAAGATAATGTGACAAACCGAAATGAGACACAAAAATCTCATTTGTCAAACCTATTAAATTTACATTGTTTAGACGGTGATAATATTCAGACAACATCTCCCAAATCTGGTGCTGAATAATAACTGCAGCCATTTCCCTTTTCATTATTAATATACATTTGATTGTTCAGGAGTCTGGTGAAAGTCATGGGACCCAAGGCGCTCACCTTTGTGACCCTAATGGCTTGTAGGATAATATGAAATGGGAAAAAAAAAAGACTATTAACAGATGTTATCGCGTACTGCGTGATAACACTGCAGAGAGCAGACGGCAGTAGTTTGATGCACTCTTCCTACTGGATTTCAAACAGACTCCTCTTAACTGATCCATTTTTCAAGCAATCAATGTTGCATGGAAGTCGGAGTGATGGGCGCAGGAGATGAAACACTCTTCCGCTGCACTCTCATTTTTTTACACATTCAAATGTTCATCTCGTGCTGTTCAGACAATTCAATTAGAGATCTACTGAAGCCCTATGAGATCGCTCCTCATGCATGCAAGCGAAGCCAACTCATCACCCAAAATCGAATCAGATGAGTGTAAAAAAAAAGAAAAAAAGGAAAAGTAGCATGGAGCTGAGGAGAGCAAGACATCAGAGAGAAAGTGAGGAAAAAGTCTGATGATGGAATATTAATCATAGGCCGAGTTCTTTACCATCGCTGGAACATACGCAGGAGTCTTTGTCCATTTATAAAACCAATAAACACCCTGTTAATGCTTCTGCTGGACCGGTTATAAATTGTATTGTTCCAGCGCAGTGAAACGCTCCATAATATCAAGGAACACCCACTGTGAGTCCACTGCCCCCCGTGGGTATAATATGTCAGAGTGACAAGCCCTCTTCATTGCGACTGTGCGAGCACTCTCACACAGATGGCCATGAATACACAAATGTGCATCTTCCACACAGACATTTACAGCACTGCTGTAAATAAATGTTGTCTTTCTATATGTTTATTAGTGTGTCCATTCAGACAAGTGCACACATGTTTTCTGAGATGACGTAAGCAGCCGAATGACTTAAAATAACCACAGACAAGTGTGTCCAAAACTTATTGCATGCATTTTCAATATGAAACTCACTTTGTTGTCTGTTATAAATCAAGCATAACCCTTTGTTTTACACAAGAGCATTTTCATCTTGACCTTAGGAAATCTTTCTGTCGGTGTAAAGGAAGTTGTAAAAAGCCTGTGGAATGATCACTGATGTCTGCCTGCAGCTGCCTTTGCCTCAAACACTTTGCTGGTCTCTCACCAAGTCCACTTTCAGTGGTGCTCGGCAGAGGTGCTAGTTATTTGTTGTTCTTAGTTCTCCATTGTTCCCCGTAGCTACTGTACAAGTCACCCGAGGCACACAACAGCCCCCTGTTTCCCCCATAGACATCCTCCAATGGAGGCTGCGAGCCAGCAAGGATGTCTGGCTGCCCTTGCGAAACTGGGTTTATGGTCAAAAACACCCGCTAGTCTATGCCTAACTCCATACAGGACGACCACGGGTCACTCTCACTGAGCCTCTTCCAACTCCTGTTCTTCATGTTTATTATTTCTTCTTCGTTTGAATCGTGTTAAAAGATTCCTCTCTTCACATGAAATTTTCACCACCTCTAAAGTTTAATAGCTGCAGCATGTTTGATCAGGTAACCAATAATCATGTTAAATCATCAAGATTTCAATAATTGAGCTAAATGATATGGCTGCTGTAACCACGCAGCCCTAGAAACAACCCAATCAAGTTTTACTCTTATCAACATTTCTGTAGGTCAAGTCACTTTCGAGCAGGCAGATGAGTTCAGAATTCATTACTTGGTAATCTAATGTATCACATAAGTAGTGTGAGAAAGCAATGGAGCTGCTCAGACCTTTGCTGATAAACTTGGAGCATGTCCCTTTGCAAAAGTCACCAAAAATCCACACTGCTATGGATTCTGACAAAGACATCTTACTGCTGACAGCATTTCAGTATGAATGGACCGAATGTGGCTTTGTCACAGAGCTTGACTGTGACAAACTTTAAAATGACAACTGTATTGGGCATTCATTTGCAAAGCCAGGGTTCATACTAAGCATGCCATCCTTACTTAACAGCTCGTGTGCCCTTGCCTGCCATTGATTTTTGCACGCTTTATGCCCCTGACAGGGCACTGCAGCACCACTTATTTTACCATCTGTACATTTGTCATATTTTCTAGCAGATTGAAAAAGACACACACACACACATACACACTATAGATACAGTATATGACAACAAAACAAGGACCTGGATTTGCACTGTACTAAGTATGAATGCACACCATCCGGTTGACAGTTTCAAACATTATTTTTAGATAATATGAACACAGTCATAGTCGTGTTCGGTCCTCGTCACTGTCAAAGTAAGTAAAGTATGCTAGAGCCACAAATAGCCCGTAAGGCATAATTCCTTCTTCTGTTGCAGGAGGCAACTTGATGTAGCATGAAAGACTTGTTATCCCTAGTGGCACCCCGACAGATAGAGCCATTCTCTTAGCTCGTTCAAGAGTGATAAAAGTCACTCCAAATTGGTGTTTTGGACATATCATGGAGATGTCTTGTGGATATCTCACAATATTATTGGCTTTTCGCTTGCTCTTAAAAGCATTAGTCACCTCGGTTCTTAGCATTTTATGACCTTAGTCCTCCTCATTGCTAGGCTACCTGCAGCTGTGATGATTAATGGATCCTGACAACAGGGTGGTTGAAAGAGTAGAATTTAATTCACTGAAGTCTGAAGTTCTCTGACAGTTTAATCCACCCGTTCACCACCCGCAGCAATAATGTACATATAATCTGTATTAGCACCGTGAGACCGAAATCCAAGCAGGTTTAGGTTTAGGATTCTACATAACGACTTTTATTCAGACATATGAGCCAACATCAGACATGTATTGTATTGTTGTGCGTATGGTTAATGAGGATTCACATGTACACATATCAGGTTTCAGGGCTCTTGCCTGTCAAGTCCCTGTGAATGCAGCGATATCACGTGTTTCCCAACGGAATTATTGATCTATTGCTTCACTTTGCTTGCAGTGCTTGTGCTGGAAATGTTTATCAAAACTGTCCGTGTGCCAGCACAAGTGAAGGTGACTGAATTGCATTTATTCACATTTGAATCAAACATGCATGAAAACAAATCCAAAAACAAATGTTAAGGACATTTCAACTGTATGTATTTATTTACATTTTAGTTCTTTAAGTACAGCAACAATTATTGATTAAGATTTTATTTTTAAAAAGTAGAAGTTTAAAATGTTGTTTTAGGTCCTAGTTTTAGTTTGAGTTAAATAAATTACGTCCACTTGTTAAGGGTCTGTATACATCTATTTTATACAATATATATGGATTAACACTGAGTGAACTTTTTGGACCTTTGTTGGCCTGTTTGAACACACAGCACTTCCACTAAAACCTCCGCCATGCTGAAACAAAGATCCTTTTAGCTGTGTTGGAAGCACACAGCCTTGGTGATCAGGGGAGCGAGGCTGATAGCACACGCTCTGCTGGCTGCTACAAGGATTGCATCTTTAGAAACATCATCAGCGTCCCGGTGAAAGAGAAGAAGAGAAAGAAATGTGATTGGCTGTCTGCTTTTCTCATGTTGCTCAGTAGTTCTAACAGCTGGCAGCTCATCCCTATGGTAAGTCATAAGCAGATACTGAACTCCATCATGCATAGAAACCTAATACATCTTTATGACCACTAACTGACACAACTCCACAGTTTTGCTTACTCACTACCTTGTGTAACTGCATAGCTTCCTCACTTTCTGCTGGTGGGCCTTAATTTCTGATAGAGAACATATGCATGATACAACTAATAATAGAAACACAAAGGCAGTGTGGGATGGGGAGGGAAGAGGGGGTGGCTCAGCTCCCCTGGCAAGCTTGATTTAGAAGGCTTGCATTTCAAATGGTCTGTTTAACTAATGCGCAGTAATTAGTTCTCCTGAAATGAGCAGGCGAGTTACACCACTGTATAGCAGGACAAAGGTATGTTTTGTAAGAAGACCATCTGCACCAAACACATGTATGCTTCTGTATACATTACTGTCGCTTTAAAAAAAAAAGAAAAAAGAAAGGACACTTTCTATTTAGGAGTGACTCACCAGCAGGACTGGCAAAGTGTAGATACATTTGTTCACTATACTCAATCTATTTTCAGTGCTACCTGGAAAGTCAGGCAAATGAAAAGCAAAGCCAGTACTCTAAATAAAGTAGAACACAGTTTTGATAGAGATCGTTGTGCTTTATCATTATGAGGTAGCTGTTTGATAATATTCAGTGAGTGTTTCATATCTTTCGCCAATGTAACCGTCCTTAGTCTTTTCAGCCTTTCAGTTGTTTCTAATGTCGATTTTAAAGCACGCCCTCAGTAAAAGAAGGGCCACAGGGTAGTGGTAATGACAGTCTTATGATTCGCTCCATAAATAGGTGTAGAGCCGCCACTTGGAAAAAAACAAAAACTTCATTCTCAAAGGAGTCACATATTATAGGTAGACAGGCCTGGCTACTGAGAATAAACAAAAGAAAGGGCACCACCTAGAACATGCTGTCATGTCAGTTAATCACAGCTTGGTTTCTGTGGTCCACAAAAATGCAGGCAAGTTTATAGACAGCCTGAAAGTCTGAAAATAGAAACTTAATTATATTAAAAGACAAATACATTTTTTTCATATGCATTCTAGTTAGATATCTGAAATATATCAACACTGGTCTATTTTGAAACTTTCCATTATATTTTATAGAAACTTAAGAGCTTCCAAAAAAACTACAAACACACACAATGATTGTCAAACACACTCGAGATGTAAGTCAATTTTTCATATGACATGATGCAATGTCATGTACTGTGATCACGTTGGACATCCTAATTGTACAATTATGACTGGTATCATTCAAAAACACTGTTACCAGTTTCATAACATTGATTGCTAGGATGGGAAAGCTACATTAAGAAAGTTGTTTGACCATTTTACACATAGAAGCAGTTTCAGAACATAAAAACATACCCGTTTACAAATTTATGGTTTGATATCCAAATCAGAGCTGTTTTACAACATATTCATGCCAATCTATAAAAATGCACAAAAGCCAGGAATTAAAGGGGGTCACCACACGCATCACAGTAATGTTACAATTAGTTCACAGTCATCCACAAATTGGGCATGTGGTTATTTCTGGGAAATGTAAAATGATTTTTGATAATCCGGTCCTGGCTGATTCATTCTTCTTCTTCTTGCAGTCAAACACAGAGCAGCTTTCTGCTCTCTTATTTTGCTCCATTATTTCTAGAGTTTCATCAAATCTGTCGGCTTTGGTAGTTGATGCCTTTTTTTTCTTTTAATGCATGCATTGCAGTTTTAACAGCTTTGATGATATTGGCATCAAGTCTAATAATTTCTTTACACATTTTTACACCTGCTATCTGATGTAAGCCTTTTAAAATACAACAATCAATGCATGTGCGCCTCAGGTCCAGAGTTAAAGGTACGCTCTGTAGAATCTAACCCAAAGCATCAGGCTGCAGTAGTTCATCAGTAGGTGTTTTCAGATGTCTCTAGGTTCTTAAACTTTATATAACTTTTTAGCTACCTCCAATTTTTAGCCCACCACCGTAAATATGAATGTATTTTTAATGACTTGCCTTGTTAAAATATGACTTGTGAACAACCTTGCGTGACAAATGTTTATTGCACAACAGTGCAGTCTGGCCCAAGTTCAACTTCAGCTGATATCCCACCAGGACAACATAAACATCTTTTGGATGTAGAATCAAAGCAGTTGTTTCTTCACATTCAGTAAATAGACTTTAATTACTCAGGGAAGATATGAAGCCATTTTTTAAAACACAGCTTCAAAATAAGAACCTTTAACATAGATTTTCTCTGTATGACTCTCCTACACGTTAGACAGCCACTCACTGAGATCATTAGATCTTCGCACTAGTATGCTGTTTGCTGATTGGCTCTTTAACACTAAAGGTGTTTTACTTCAAATATACTAAAATTTAGTATGCAATAACGAGACATTATCCAACACTTGGTAGGGTCTAATCAGTCTGATGTATCCGTTTGATATTCAGCCTTATGCACTACACTCTAGCTTACTGCTCTTCAGCACAACCATGACGAGTTTACTAACTGAACAAATTACTATAAAGTCATAAGCTGTTTTTTATGACCACATCTGCTAGGGGCTCTGTTCATTAGTAACAGCTGAATGGTATGTGATCAAGTGACAATTCGTCAAGACGCCTACTAAAAGCAAAAAAAGAGGGGGAAAAAAATCTACATGCCATATGTAAACATGCCTGTATGTGTTTTATATTTACCTGACAGCATCTAGACTATGATTGTCATAAGCGACTGCACATTTTCACATATGGGTGCACACTTTGAGCCCATGTGTGTTCATGGGAGAAATGGAAAGATGGCGGCGCAGCTTTTTACCTATGTTAAAGGTAATAGGATTAGCACAAAGTCACAGATT
>VOQK01005216.1:15585-32399 GCA_015052645.1 Benitochromis conjunctus
CCATGCCCCGTTTTTTTTTTTTTTTTTGTTAAGTTCATGAAAGCAGTGCTGACACTGTTATCTTTATTCATTTTCAGTCACATGGCTTAATGAAGGCAGTGCTGGTCTTTTGGACTAGATGTCATTACTCACTGGATCCGCTGACATTTGTTGTAGCACATCAGTCGGATTGATATTTTTGGACCAGATAAAATGGCTCAACACAAGTAGGAGATGGACACTTTGCAGTATTTACATTTACTTATTCAGTCAAACTTTCACAGCTCAACCATATTAATCAGCCTTTCTTCGTGCATGATGTTCATTTAACTGATCTCCTCTCAGTGAACTTGTGATATTTAATATATTTTATATATCTTTCTAAAAGACACTAGGGTAATGGTTGGAACCGTTGCTGCCTAATAAAAGTTGAAAATATACTTTGTTCAAGTATTAATTGGACTGCTGCAGTATTAAAGCTGCCACGTTTTTACAAGTTTGAAGAAATTTGAGCTACAGCGTAAGTTGTTGAAATATTTTCAGTTATAGTGCCACAGAGTAAGGCTGCCCCACTTCACTAAATCTGTTGTTATTATTGGTGATTATTGGTGCCATCTATGAATCCGCACCACTTTGCTTCCGTGTGCAATTGTGCAGTCAGCATGGCTTTGGCTCGCGACCATGTGTGTCCATTTTTAGTTCATTAGCTCAGTTTGCCGAGCGCCGTGCAAGTCAGGAAGCTTCCCTTTTGTCAAGTCTGTTGAGAGAAACTTGAAATTGAGAGGAAAAAATTCTGATCACGCTTTATGCATCACTGTGATTTTTTTTTTTTAATCTCATTATTTTTTATTTGGAGTGATATGAAAGCAGATTAGTGGGTCCCTCTTTGTGTCGTCTTCATCCTCATGTGAAACTAGAACTCGAATGCTCTTCCTGAATTTGTGAGCCATTAAAATTGTCATCACTGCGCTGGTTGAGTTGCACCCTGCTGTATCCCACTGCTCTGGCACGGGGGAGAGATGGTCAGAAATGTAATTCATTTCTTCTGTTGCAAGATTCACAAAGTAGTGGAAAATTAGGCAGAGCTGCAGAATTTTCCTCGGTGATAAAACTTAGAAATTTCTTTTCAAAGCCATTTCAGGCGGTTTATTGATCTGAATTAATGCAGATGAGCAAATGTTTAATCAGGCAGATTAATACTGCGTCCTGTTTGTTTTGCAGCATGTATTTAGGGAGTGCATTTGTTTGCATTTTGAGAGGCTAATAATCTACCTGGTGCTTAATAATAAATGATCCATGAACAGCTCATTCTCATTAAGTGTGTAACCAGGATATGGGCTGCTGAGAATCAGGCATAAATGTGCTGCACTCTGCTGCAGTCAGAATCAAGTATGGAAAACTTTCTGGTATATTTCTCTGCAAACTGTCAGTGCTCTGTACCCCAACCCACCCCTCCACTGCTTACAAAACCCCCGCCGGCCTCTTCTCTTTCAACCTCGGCTTTCTCTCTCCGTCTTTGTCCTCACATGCACCGAGTTCACCATTTTTCCCCCTGCTTTTTCTCGTTTCAATCTCCATGCTATTGCGCAGATATTGTTACCCTCTGCTTTCTAAAGTCACGTACTAAAGAAGAAGCTTTTAAGTCTCTTTTGCATTATTAGACTACTATGAAATTCTTCTGTTTTCCCAGTTGTTTGTGGATGTTGAGGTCAAAGCACGCACTCATGATACAGCAAGCCTTCCTCTAGGGCCCGAACACGCTCCGCTCCTCCTCCTTTTTATGTACCCATTCCTTTCATCCTCCTTCTGCAGATATGCTGCATTGATGTTCTGCTTAAACCCCTGCGAGAGCTTTGAAAAATAATCAGCTGATTCAAAGTAAAAAGAGTTTATTTATGACGGCAGATTTTTAGATAGTTTGCAAAGACAATCCAGTGAATTAGATTCAATTTAACGAGATTATTAAGGGTAATTTTTGATACTGGAGGTAGTGCCTGTGCACGGTTTGCATCATCAGTAGCTGCCCTTTGCTGGTATGCTTAATTTCCGGTTTGGGCTCAGTAAAATATCCATCTATCCATCTATCCATCCATTCATCCATCCATCCATCCATCCATCCATCCATCAAAGAGGTGATATTCTTGTATGAAACTGGCCAGATTTCAGCAAATGGTTCTCTTGAAGAAGAGGCTGTTAAAACCAAGATGAATAAGTAGGGGAGGTTGTGTAAGAGAATTTGCAGTAATGGTGTTTAACGGTCCCTTCAAAGGGCAACATATATTACAGTGGAGTGGTGACTTCGAGCAGACACACACTGTCACTTGACGTTGTACAGACTCAAAGCTGACAGTGTACGGTCAAAATCCCAGACATAGCATCTGTACACCAAGAACCGGTCAACCTTTGCCTCTCGGAGCAACTATGAGACCTGGAAGATATTAGAGACGGAGACATCAGGAGCACGTCAGAGAGGAACAAAGTGAAAGGAGATCATATGAAGAGCACCCAGCAGCTCTGACGCTTTAAACCATATGTCAACATCAGTACACTGACACGCTGTGCCTGTGGCAGAGTGAGCTTTTCATTTAGAGAACTTAATAGAAAACCTCTTTGAGTTATTGAAAACCACTCCACGTGTTAAGATTAGAATTGTGTTTTATTTAATAAGAAGATTTCTGTTGCTGTTGATTGAATGCATACTCTGAAAAACAAAAATAAGAAAGCATTTGGTTGCGTTTCTGTGCATCTGAACCAGCAGCAGCAGCAGCAGAATAGTGATTTCATATGTCTCTATGTACCTCGTCTGTTATTGTGAACTTCACATCTCCTAAACACATTGACGGAACTAATTACATTTTACACAACTTTTCATATTTCACAATATAATAATAAACTTTGTAATAAACGTCCTATATTTTGTTTGTCAATGGTGACAGTGCCAAGCCCATTCTTGTGAATATGTCATCACAGTAAGTCCTGGAAGGACTCTCTATCCATCTGCCAAAGCCAAGGATGAACTGATAAGATTGTGGCTGTAAAAGATCAAGGGTCAGCTTTACTGTGAGAGCAAAAGGATTTGCAAAACCACTTTTTTGGACCGGTATTCGGTGACTCAGGGAAAGATAAGAAACTGAATTACTAATAAAATTAGTTTTAAAGTCTTCACTACACCTTGACTGATTACAGGGGGGGACACGACTGCAAGGTTGTAATGTAATCATTTTAACTGTAATGCTGTAATTCTAGTTTGGATGTGGATAAAATCAAGCTACACAAAAAATATATATACTGTCATTAGTTGCATGATAGTTCATATACTTTAGCCTGGATTGAAGTAGAAAACCAATGAACCTCTGACCCAATGTTTTAGAATGACATTAGCGTATGATTAGGGTTAGGGTCATTCCTGATGATGAGATCTCAGTGCAGAGCGCTTGCAACTTTTTTTTCTCTACATTTTTTTTTTTCTCTCAGTCTAAGACCAAAAAACTGTTTTAGAGACCTGAAAATGTCTATAAGTGAGGAAGTAAGAAAGAGGCAAAGAAGCTGAGGAAGAAAAGGCGAACCGGTTTGGGAGAAGACGATACTGAGAGACTATAGCGAGTTAAACTTGACTACAAAAACAGATGGAAAGTAGGTACAACCTCCTTTTGCTGTTAAAAGTGTCTGTCTGGTTCTCATCACTGTCACCATGACAACACAGCCAGCAAAATAAAAAAAAAAGGTAAAGAGAGGGAGAGCGAGAGGAACAAATGTTTGAATAAAGAGAGAGCGAGGTTAGAGAAGGTAAAACAGAGTGGCAGCGAGAGGAGAGGATACGAAGAGGGCTGGCGCTTTGAGACATTGTGGGAACACTGAGAGTGTGTGTGAGGGGGAGAGAGAGACAGAGATAAGTTGAGCGAGTGAGATTCATGTGTCTGTCAGCCTTGTTGCTGTGGAGTCAGTTTATCCGCAGTTTGAAAAGCTTATCTGTTTCTCTGCTAGTGTGTGTGGGTGAGAAACAGGTACAGAGGATGACTTTACTGCCATCATAAAGGCCGTCACTTTGACAGGTCAAGATTGAATAGGCAGATAGAGACACGCAGTCACATTAACTGACAGAGACACAGAAGAGACCTTTGACAAGCGAGACGAAACCGCCTTACGTAAGGTTGCAACGGAAGGAACTCAAGAAGCGCTAAGTCAGGGTTTTAGTCCTCTCTTATGTCATCGTATCTTGTCCAGTGTTTTATTTTCTGAAGTGCAGCCTCAAAATAAAAGCTTCTGGTATGCAACAGATTTCTTTTAAAGGCACTTTTACAAGAAGAAAACTTGCCCACGGTATTGTGCCCTGGTTTCCTCCTTCATCCTTCTGTCCAACCTAATGCAGTTTTTTGGCATGGTGACTCAGTGGCTTTGGTTAACAGTTTTGCCTTCACAGTATTTCTGCATCCTTTTTAGGCTTCATGTGGCCTCGGGGTCCAAACCTAATCTTTAAAATCACTGCTGTCTAGCAGTGAAAGTATCTCCCTGGTGGTAACACACAAAGAGGCACTTATAACGGTGCTGTTTGGAGAGTGTGTGCAATCCCTGAGACACCAGAATATGCCTGCTTTGTTTGTTTGTGCTTACTTAATATTTGATGTTTGTGCTTGTGTTGCAGATTTGGTTCAGGCTCCAGTCCATGCTAAACGCTCAAGTACGTGTCGTTCTCCCATCATATGTGTACAATCAGAGTTGGGAGGGTTCATTTAAAATGTGATCTGCATCTGATTGCAGGCTACATTTCCTGTATTCCCTCACAACAATCGAATTCAGGCTGATTAATGGTGTGATTAGTTCCAGTCTTGGAATAATCTCCAATTTATTGATTACAAAAGATGATACCATCTTGTTGCTTTTTGTCTCCAAATCATCTCTCTGATCATTCTCAGTATTTTTACAAATTTTGTTGTAATCCAATCACGTACAATCTCATTGGTCTTTATTGAGTTAGCCTAAATAATGGAAGCAGAAAGCAGCTTCTGTCCTATTTAGAGCATCTGGGCAGGAAGTGATTAAGTAGGCTGTCCATTAATCGTGCTGCTGGGCTTTATGTATTTCTTTCAGTTGCATCTCCCTCATTTGAGTAAAATTATTCACCCCGCACTCTAAATCATAATCCTTGTTAACATTTAATGTTTACTTTTCTTACTTTGATATTTACTTACACATATTTTATTACAGGCATTCCTTCTTCATGTGTTTTATGTGAATTCTATATGCAAATAAATTACTTAAACTGGGTTGAGACCTTTAGAAACTAATGGACGTGTAATGGGGTCAACATGTGTACAAACTGCAATCTGACTGTAGAACCAGCCAATGAATGAAAACCTGCCTAATCCCAGTGATGTAGGCCTAGAGATCATTCGGCGACCAGCTGGTAACCACCAGTTATGAATAGGAAAAATGATTAATTGGCAAGTTATTGCCAGATGTTGCTGGCAATTGCTTGGTCGCAAAGAGGTATACGGCTCTCCACCAAAAAAAAAAACAAAAAAACCTCCTTGAAGATTGCTACAGTTGCCGGTAGTTTCCATGGAAGACGCCGACTTGTCTCCAAACACCCGCTAACTATTTACTAAGTAGTAATAAAACTTTGAAAAAGTGCAACACAAATGGAAATCGGGGACTTCAGTGAGTAAAAGTTGCACCTTATTGATCTGCTGGTGACCAACACAGTCACAAGGAGGTTTCAGTGCGAGTGTCAGCAGCCTACAGCAACCACTTGCCAAATAGTCAGGGAATACACATAGCAGCTGGAGGTTGCACAGACTTGCGCAGAATTTATTAGACCAAACATAGTGAAATATGCCAGCTTTAATGCATTCAAACCTTTAGACATACAACATAAAATTTAAGAAAACATCAGTAACAAAACAGTGAACATAGTGTTTAGCTTTTATATATGAACTGCTGCAGAGTTTATCATGGATCTATTTGTTGAATGTTATAGAAAAATCCAACCACGCCGACGACTGCTTTTACTGTTAATTTGGAGCCGGCATTATATGCAACCTTTATAAACATTAATCAATTTTGACCCAGCAGTCTCCATTGGGGTCAAAGTTGTGAGGAAGCAATGTGCTCTTTTTCCCAGGAAGTCAGTTTCTCTCAAAGCAAAAAATATAATTTCTGAAATGAATGTTGAAGAAGCACTTCTTAAAAGTACACTGGTGTGCGTCTTCAAACAAACCATCCACCATATTTGAATACAGTGGCTGGGAAGGACATCTCCCTTCCAACTATTGGTGTTTTACACATGTGGCTAGAGACCGGCCAAGTATGTAGTACTCCAAAGGTGGAGTACTACATATTTGGATGTTGGGCTCAAGTGTCTGATAAACACTTTGATTGCATTCTCACATTGTATGAGAGGGTATTCAATCAGCTGCCTCAGAGTCCAGTAATGTGTTAGGCCATATCAAAGAAAGTTGAATTAATGCTGAAAAACAGCACCTAACAGATGTTAACAACAGCTAACAGCAACAAAAACTGCTGCGCTTACTCTCAACAGTTCAGCATACCCTCACGATTCTCCTCAGCCTGGCTGCCATCAGTCTGAAGTAAGCTTCTCTGACTCACTCACCCATACTGGACTGCTTTCACAGAGGTCTATATCCTCCTCCAGAGTAAATAAAAGTAGACGTCACCCGGCATTGACAGCTGAGGTTAACAGTGGACTGACAGTCTTGCACAGATGGGGAAAAACTCTGAGACAGATTGGGTCCAAACAGTAGTAGAAACATGCCGGCTGTGTCTCTTATGGCATACAATTTGACTCAAACTTGTTTGTCCTGTAATAACTACTATAGCTAAGATTATGCACTTGAATTTGGAAGGGTAAGAAAACAGAACTCAGCTGACTGCAATCTACTAACATCTAGCAGTGAAAATTTTACACAGTGTAACTTTAAAGTAAAACCGCAGATTGTCGCATTAATAAGGAGTCTACAGATGAACAGGTTGTTGCAACCTGGCTGAAAAGAATGTGACAAAAACCGGGAGATCTCACATAGTTTTAGGGTGCTGTTAAACAGTTTCATTAAATAAAGAAAGCATAGATTAATATGACCAAATACGACCTCAGAAACTGCAGCTTTACCGTTGTTAGGCACAGTTTAATTCAACTACATTTACTGCAGTTTTACTTCATGTTAAATGTTGAGTAAACAGTTTCTGACAGCAGAGAGGAAGACATGACTGCAAACATCTTAATGTTTGTTTTACTTCAGACTGTCGCCCACTAGGAGGTTGCTTAAGTAAAGTACAGAATATGCTCCCTGCTTAAAAAATAAATAAATAAGTATTGGTCCAGTTGCTGTTTATCTCATGAATCAGAAACCGGTCATCAGTAATGAGCGGACGGTTTGTGGTGCTGACTGTGAGGGAGTTCTAAGAGTGGAGCAAAGACTAAACAGGGTGACCGTCACATGGTTTAAATGATTGCGATCATTAGTGCCAGGAGCGCCACTCTGCGCTACTTAGAAATGTGCCTGCAGTTTTACTGGGAAAGGCATATTTAGTGAATTCGGTCACTAAAACTAAGGGGTAGACAGAAAAACAAACATCAATCAGAGGTATGAGTCACTCAAAGAGACAAGCAGGCAGGTAATCAAATAACATCTCAGTACAACAGCAGGAGCAGCGCTTTGTAGAAATCACAACTTGATAAACCTCGAGTTGCTAAAACACAACAACATGTTCAAAGACAATAGATAGGAAAGCTAAAGCGCGCACACGGGGAAGTTAAATGGATGAGCGAGAAGCGACTGCCGGCTTGTTCTGCCGACTCCCGGTTTCTGTTTGGCATGCTGTTAGCAGGCTGGATGCTTGGCATAAGCAGCATAAATCCACAGTCGCACAGCGCTCGTGTCATCAGACCATGGCAGAGGTGATATACTCACGACAGTGACTTTTTATTCCAGCGGTCTGGACAATAGATTTCAGCACGCAGTCAGTCTTTGGTGACTGACGCCACTGTATTATATTCTGTACAGAGGTCAGCAGATGCACTTCACTGATATTTGCATATTAACAGAGGGCACAGCAAGGTCGGTGGCACCTTGTTGTATTTATTATTCATGGGTATGCTAATTTAGTAGTCTGCACAGAAGCATTTTCATATAAAATGACTCATTGTGTGTGTGGTTTGTCACTTATGTAACAGTCTAACAGTAGATGACTGAACAATTAACACAGCATCAGAACTTGCTTTAATTTCATTTCACCATCCTGTAGGTTAATATTTAAAAACAACAAAACAAACGGGGGGAAAAAACATAAGAACAGAACGTGGCTGGTTTGAGACACCTCTGTCGAATGAAAACAACAGATGACAATAAATTACACATCATCACATCATCAGCAACATTATCATTGTCGTCTCCTGCTGTATGCTCGGTCTCGCTGTATAATGAATAATAGAGACGACGCTGATTTCAAATGTAACAAACCTGTGGGCCCAGTGGGATTCTGTGGTAAAGAGGGTTAGTGTGCGAATCTTATGTCTGGCCTTGATAATCAAAAGCTAATGCGGTTATATAGTGTTTGTGCGTACGTGTGTGTGTGTGTGTGCGCGTGTGTGTCAGACAGACTGGATGGCTGGGTGATTTTTCTATTACTCTCTTTCTGAATGGCTTGCTCCTGCCTGTCCATCCTACAGCCTGCCTGCCTGCCTTGCTCTCTTTCTACATGAATTATTGACTGACTGACCATCTCTGCGATTCTTCTGACTGCCGTCGCCGTCTATCTGCCTGCCATTTTGTCTGTAGCTGAACTAAACCTAAATTTATTTGTTTTGGTGTTCAATCCAAAAAGGAAATTAATATCAGCAGTTTACATCTTCTGTGCCTATCATCTCTGCAACGATCACTTCTTTCCTATTGGGACATCAATCTGTTGTCGCCGGGTTCAGTCTGTGATGAGTGGAGAATTCACACAATTAATTATTGTCAGATTAATGGTTATTTTCTGTTTTCATTTTGAGCATATTAGAAAAAGAATGAAATGGGCCGTGCTTTCATCAGAAACGCACTCAGACACCACAGGAAGCAGCTTAGTGCTGCAATCAAATTTATCGTCGAGTTAAATGTCACTATAGCTGAAAAACTGACTAATTCCTGACACATACGGTGAAGTGGAAGCTCAGCTGGAGCCACAAACACAGACAACAATCAGCAGTTTGATGATGGGTTTGAATTTTTATGTTATGTACTGATGTTGCTCTTACATGCCCTTTTATACGCACAAGGGGGCATTTGCATTCTGACAGTTAAAGATGGTGGTATAAATCAGGTTTAGTTTCATTGGCATCCTTGTTACCTCTCCCATGTTTTTATTGGACTGTGTGGTGTAGCTTTGCATTATAGGTCGCCTTTAACATTGAAGGGGCCAATTATACAAAATTTCCTTTTATTACATTTTAAAACAATGCGTAATATGGGCAAAAACAAATTTAGACTTCAGTCACGCAGGCTTACGGATCAATCGTTTACCCTCTGGCAACGTCCAGTTGCTAGGGAATCATGCGTGTTCCGCAACCAGTTGGCAAGTGGTTGCTGGAGGTTGCTTGCAGTTGCCAGGTGTAATTGGTGGCAAAGAGTGTGCTGCACCTAATATCTTTTGGCAGTTGTATTGGTTGCTAGCTAATTGTTGCAGTCGCCCATAGTTTGCATGGCAGGTGCAAGCTTGTCTGAAAATACTCGCCAACATCTCACCCAGCAGTAGTCAAACTTGAAAAGTGATATGCAAGCCAGAAACAGAAACGTTTGACTTTCAACTTAAAGTCAACGTGTTGAAACATACTGGTTGCACTGGTAAGAAGCAAGTTTTACTGACTAGCGCCCGGTGAGAGCCTGCAGACAGGTCTGCACCTTCCATGCCACCTACAACTGTTACAATCTACTGATGACCCAAACAATCACAGGAAGGTTTTTGGTGCTGCATTGTTGTTGCCAACAACTCCAGCAACAACTCGCCAACTGCAAGTGGTACGCACTTTACTTTAAGTTATCTGAATCTAGCACAGGGCTGGATGGCTTCCCCCTTTGCCACAACTCCACTGCTCTTCTAAGATTTGTTGATTGTGATTAATTCTGTGAAACAGTTGCATCTTCCTCCTCTTCTATCGGCGAAGTTGTTTTATTACTTTTTTCAAACCTCTGTTATAATTGTGAGTGATAATGGACATGATGTGCTCATATACTTGTGCTTTTGCTACCCAGGTGGGCGTCGCCGCTCTGAGCCAGACGAGGCGGAGCTGCTGAGGGTCAGCAAGCGACTGGTCGAGGATGCCGTCAGCCGCGCCTTGCAACAGTACAAACAGGAAACACTTCAGAACGGGGGCGGTCCTAATGCTGCCGCAGTGAAGCCCCCTGGAAGTACAGAGGAAACTGCTACAAAGACGAACACTACAGCCAACTCCATCACAGTGAACAGGAAGTGACCTCGCCCGACTGAGGCGCAGAGACCGAAAAACCAGCAGTCCGGACACCATCAGCCAGGCCTGGCTAGAAATGAGAAGAGTCAGTAAGACCTGGGCACAAAGCTTGAACCAGCCCAACCAGTCAGCCCGCTTTGCTGACCAGCTAGCCCAGCTAGCCAGCCACGCTAGCCACCCGCCCACCTGACCTAGCTCGACACAGTGCTAGTTAAATAGATTATGTAGCTTGAGATTAACGCCAGGTGACCGTCCTAACAGGCCAGCCTGTTTAGCTTGTTAACTTACCGCACCGACTCTGCTGTCCTACATCTAACAGCGAGAGTTTCGCCCCTCCGTCTGCACTGACCTGCGGGGGAAGTGTCCGCGTTTGTGCGTCAAACCCAGAACACAGATGTGAAGCACTCCTGTAGAGACGCTCATCCGTATTTAAGGCTTCACTGTGACCCGTCACTGAAAAACTGCCCTTTTAGAATAAGAAAAGTTTTGTGTATAGTTTGGTTTACCTTTTAAAATGAACTTGAGATGTCCTTTATTTCCCTCTGAAATGAAAAAACAAAGCCTTTTGCTGAAACGGTTTCAGGTGAAGAGAGTCTTTCACGTCTTCTGCCTTCATAGACAGAAAATCACTCATTTGCTCATCTTTGTGGCTGAAGAGGACGTGTGACTGGCTGGATTCTTCAAACTTAAGTGTGAGACACGCGTCAGTATGCTGGACTTGAATCTGTGCAAGCTTCTGTTGCATTTGGCAGTTCACTTAAGTAGATCTTATTTAAATTTCTAGCATTTTATTTGATCTTCTTCACGTCTGGTACAGAAACTGACATAACCTGCCCCCACTCCACAGCTTTGCTTTAAGTGTCATATATTACAGTTGCATTACCAGAGTGTGTACTACCGAGGCAGCACCGAGACAATCATGGAGTTGAGATAGATTCACTTTGGAAACTCAAGTGATGCTTTTGAGCAAAGTCCTATAAATCGACCTCTACTAAAAAAAAATAAAAACACTAATTTTGGTGGATTAGGGATGCTACAAAATAAAATAGTGTGCTTCAGCGTAACGTTACACTATGAGTTACCAAGAACGTTTCTCCATTAATGCCAAAACCTTCATGATTAAATCCTTGACAAGCTGTTATTACTGTTAAACTCAAGTATTTATTTCAGAACTCACCTTCCTCTCTAATACGTCAGTGTGATTTTTCTTTTTTTGTTAGACTCTCTGTGAAATGCATTTTTAAAGAGCAGCACACCACACGTTGGTAAATTGTTAAGTCTGTGACACAGGCTGGAGTCCGTTTGTTTGAGGCCCTGTGTTTTTGTTTTGAGGTGTATCAGGATGCTGATGCTGAGAAGCATCTGATTCTGTAGTACTGTACATGGGAGAGGAGTTAAAGGCAAGCAGTGATTGAGACTCTCACAATAGCTGCTCACAGCTGAGAACCCCACAGCTCCTGATTTCGCTGTCTTCCATGTTTGTTTTTTTTTGGTTTTTTTTATGTAAGCTTAATGACATAGGCCCTTATTGCGTCGCGCTCATGAAATCCATCCACTGTTATTCAGAAATACATACGCACCAGTGTTAAATTAGATATTTCTGCAGGAAACAGCTAGAACGGTGATTATTTTATCTGTTTAGCTGCTTTGTGTTACAGCTGATTTACACAATTTAATGTAAAAACAACAACAAAAATGAAGACGCTGGATTTCAGTTTGTATTTTGAAGGTGTACAAAGCACAAGATTTTTGTAATTTATGTTTTTAAAAACTGGCTTCGGATTTTACAGAGCAGGTTTACACTGTTCAGATCAAAGTGGCCTTCAGTCACTAAAACAAACTCGTGCGATTCTTGTTTTCCAGAAGGACGTTTTTTTACCCCGCGTGTGGGGTAGATTCGAGGATTTGCCAAAGTCTCTTAAAGATCAGCCTGAGGCTGAAGGGTTGGATTCTTGAGTTAAATGTTAAAAACAAATAAAAATTAAAGTCCACCGTAAGACAGAAAATTTGTTATTTCCGTTGTAAGAAAAAAAGCAAGTGACTTTGATTTTCAGCTGTTTGAGGTTTAATTTCCCTGTGGTGAGAACAGGTGTGAGCTGGAAAATGCACTCTCATCCCTGTGGAACCTACTTAAAGCCCGTCACTGTGGGCTCACTGAAACGTCAATAACACAGGCGGATGGGAGGAGGAGGGGGGTGGCTGTCTTAAGGTGGACTTTGAACATTTTCTTTTCAATTTCTTTTGTTGTCACCGGGTCCTTAATCTCCTTAAAATCCCCTTTAATACACAAGTTGTCCTGTTGGCCTGTTCATGTGGTTGTGAAAGCGCGGATGTGTTTGTCTGTGGGACGTTTGATCAGCGGTTCCCCTGAGAAATTCTTGTCTGTATCATTCATAGAAACTCAGACCTGCGCGTGTGTGTGTGTGTGCGTGTGTATGAACAAGCGTACAAATATGTCTTCTCTGTTTGCCTTTCCATGTTTCCACGTGTATGTCGGACTGAGTGGGTGTGTTGTTTGTACTGTGTTGTATATCTTGTTCTGCCATATTTGAACAATAAAACAGGATATGAGATTCAGAACTAATATCCTCGTATCCCTGTCTCCTTATTTCAGTCTGGGTGCACGTGTTGTGTGTGTGTGTGTGTGCGCGTGCGTGCGTGCGTGTGTGTGTTACTACATTCAGAGTTCAGCCTGAACCTCATGGATCTAAAACAGAAAAAATTCCTCCACAAATTGTGATTTAGTTCCTGCAGTATGGTCACTTAACTGAAAAATGACGTAGGTGCTTGGCCACCAGTTGCGGATGAGTTGCACTCATCTGCCCACGATTACTTGGATTGATTGCAGCGTGTTGCCAATCTTTCTGCGAGTGATTGCAGTCTGCGATTGTTTGGAGACAGGTTGCCTCCATCCAGGCCACTTGTGCAATCGCACTGCAATTGAAACTGGTTGGCCAGAGGTTAATGGAGCTGCCCATCCTCTGGGGAACCAGCTGGTTGCAGAAACTACTTGATTTGGTGTCCATTTTACTCAAGTCTGACTGAGTCCGTTTCCACAAAAACACACTCTGATTTGTTGGTGCATGGAGAAGAGACCAAAGGGCACAGGACAATCCCTTGGAAACTGTAGGCTGCTGAGTTCCAGTGCATCCCACTGATGGTCACTGGGATTGTGCTGTGAGGAGTTTAGAGGCTGGGCTCTAGTTTCATGTTCCTCAAGTTTTACAGAGAAACCTTTGCAAAGTAGCGGGTTGCATGGTCTTGCTGTCATCAAACATGCCATATGGTACTTGTCTAAGTAACATTAATGAAAACACTAAAGTTTCCCCAGAAGAAAATTTCATTGCATTGCATCACTGAAACCTGCCAGTGTTTCTGGGTTGTTGTTTTTTTTATTTATGGTATCCGGGCGGTAAAAAGACTGCACCAGTGACACGTTTTCCCAGTTTTTCCCTGAAGCATTTTTGGAGCAACATTTTGTCTGTTGAATCACAACAATTTGCTCTTGTAAAATCAAAATGCATTATTCAGAAAGCAACCAGTCACCATTAAACAAAACATTTGAATCAGGATTCTTAAGAATGTAAAAAACTTTTAAAGCGATGTTTCTATTTTTGTCAGCTTTCCGAGCATCACTGCTAAATTGTGCACATCTCATCTTTTGAAAATAACATTTACCATTATGCATTTACCATTTGCAGGCCCTTTACACCCCAAGCACACCCACACACGATTTTTATTTTGCCTCGGCTGAAACTGAAATAGAGAGAAAAGGCTGTGTTTACAAATATAACTGCCTTGAAGCTGATGTACATGGACTGGGACAATGTGGTCATTTATCTCTACACTAACTCCCTTTATTGTATTACTATGCATTCAATAATGGTAGATAAGGTCTTACAGTTAACAGCAGAGAGGCCTCGGCGTCCCACGTAAAATAGACTTATGGGCTACAAATCTTTTACTTACAGTTGGTTATTGTAGTCGCAGCGCTTCAAACATCCTTATTCAAGCTTATAATGGAAAATATGTACGTCACATCAACTCAAACAGGTAAATTCAAAATCTCTGTGCAAGGCTGATTTCTCTCTCCAGTTATATTTTATTGAAACAGCCAGTCTAATGGTACCCACTGGTTTATGGATTAACAAGCATCAAATTCCTGGGCGACCAACTGCTGAACAAGACATCCACCTGTCATTTCGAAATAGCCAGATCCCAGTCATGCTTAATCTTGACTCACCTAATTCATGCAATCTCTCAAGTCCTCAATCAGACTCTTCCAATTTCTTAAGAAAATTACTTTCAGGTAATGTTCATCTGCTGCAGATTGGTTTTGTTGGTGTTTTTAGGACTGCCACTTCACCTTTTGTCCTCCATATGTCCAGTTTCCTCAAATTTTTTAGAGACAACCTGCGCACCATGCCGACGTATGCCAGGTTTTTGGCTAAAAGCTCTTTGGGAATCACCAAAATGACTGAAAAAGAGGGAAAATGTTCAAAGAAAAACTTAGAAAGACCTTCCTAAAGCCCCTCAAGACCACATCAAAGTCAGGCTTCTTGGAAACAAAATATTAAAAAATGAGAGATGGCTCAATAATTTTGTGCAGTACTGTATTGGACATGACATTTGACAACTGTATTTCTTTTCTCTAGCTTCAAGGGAAAGCAAGGCCAGAGGAACCCCTCATGTAGTTTAAAAGGTGAGGCAGTGAACCCGATGGATGTGGTTGTGTGTAGGTAATTGCTTAATTACTTACTGACCAGTAGGAGGCAGATAGATGGACACTGAGTTTTGAGCCATCGAGAAACAAAACAACGGTCAATACGTGAGTTGGCAGAAATGATTCAAAGCTTTGTTCCAGCACTCAATCCAAGTAACATTCATAATGAAATTATAATGACCTTCTTGCTTGTCCTGACATTTATGACCTTCCATCTCTAGGTAGGCAGACAGCCAGCACATACACATAAGAAGTACACAGTGTTAATGTTTCTGTCTTTTTTCTGAGCTTCCCTTTCTTTTCTTTTTTTTTTTTACATCATCTTTAAATAAATGGAAAATGTCTGTAAGAGCTCTGTAAAACAGGGTCACCAGGGTGTTATCAACGGAAACCCTCCGAGCTCTTTTACTTCACAGCTTCCCTCATAATGTGCGAATTTGCTGAATCACACAGAGTAATGCAGCACAACCGATTCCGTGATTCAGTCATCGGCCGACCTGTATGCGATATAGTACAGTGATGGCAGCACATTCAGTGTGATTCACCAGCACTCACAAAGCCAAGTGTGACTGTGAGGCTGAGGGTGGATGGAGGGCATGTTTCTATCACCATCCAGTGTGACTGAAATAATCAGTGTAGCAATCTTAAAGTTACACTCTTGAAATCTTGTCTTCGATTGTCACCTATTTACGGCTCTCTCAGAGTTTCACATTGGGGTAAATGTGAAAGCTTGTTCTTCTGCAGTCCCATCAAATAGGAGAGTAAAGGGCACTACTGTTCCTGACTTTCTGGGTTGTCGGTGCCAACGTTTTCATAGTGTGACTTCACTGCTGCGAAATGTCAGCACATCACAAGGTCAGTGATAGCATCTAATGCAAAGTGTTAGATGTAGGGCTTCATACCTGCTGTGGCTCATCACAAACAGGAATCATTCATAGAACTTGCTGCTGCATATTCATGAATCCCATGACCACCTGGGTTGTTCCTTCAGTCCATTTAACCTTGAAGAGCATAGCAAGAGTTTCTTCTGGCTTTCTGCACAATGTGAGCTCCAACATGCAGTTGTTCCATCTTTTCCCAGTGTAAAAAGAAAATAGGATTTAAAACTTTACTTTTCAATAAAGCAAATAGTTAGGGCTGGATCATGTGACCCTGAATCCTCCCTTAGTTATGCTGCAATCCGGTCTTTAAGTCTGACGTCATTAGCCATTTCTGGGACTGTCTAAATTCTTTCATCGTTAATAAAATGATCAGTGTGGCTGCTCTACCAGGTGTAACAATTGAGTTTAACATCCAGGCACCTGTGAGAAACAGGATTCATGAAGTTTAATGGAGTTAGACGTTAGCAGCGAGTTAGCTCTCGCTAACTCTGTCATGTTTTGACTGAGAGATTTCTGGAAAAAAAATCAAACGTACAGCTATCACTTCAGACATAAATGGAGACAGAAAACTAAACAGGAGTGATGTTCGCAGGTTTACTGAAGTTGGGCTAGCTGGTATATAATGATGTGTTACGCGAGGGTTCCCGATGGTCAGGGACAAATGTAATCACATGACAGGATGCTGTAAACGGACCAAACTTCAGTCAGGAGAACAACTGAGATAATCCATCCACAATACGAGGTTAGTCATTAATATACTGCTGCATGG
>VOQK01005218.1:16214-32939 GCA_015052645.1 Benitochromis conjunctus
TACACGGCAGATAATCAAACACGCACACACACACACACACACACACACACACACGTGCGCGCGCAAACACACAATGAAACCCACTGATTGCTAAACACCGACAAAGCCTCTGCAGCCTTTACCAACCTTTCAACCAGACGAGAAAAAACACTATTGATATTTCACACTGAACTTTATATTGTGTTTCCAAAGATAAAATCAAATAAACACCGAAGCAACCAAGACATTTACATCTGATTCCAGTTTCTTAATATATTTTGTGCGCAGAAATGATAAATATTTTAAGACTATAGAGAAAATGCATTCCCCGGGACTCCTTTAAATGTTGAGCCCGCACTCTAAAAACTAAACAATCAGTGAGAGACCAAGCGTGTCACCTTTTCTTGGGAAACCTATGAAGGAAAACATTAATATATTGCAGTTCCCCTCTTTGTTGGTGCCACGTATGTTAGGAGCCACTTGGAGGGAGAGGCAACGATAGAAATGACAGAAGCTTGTCTTATCTCTCTCAGTAGTTAACTGTCATTTCAGAGGCAATCCTCTAATGCTTCGGCAGTGCTGGCCAGTGTTGTGGGATGGGATGTGTCTGAGCGAGTTGGGGGTTATGGTTACTATACTCACAATGATTGCAGAAAGTGTCAGCAGCCTCATATTCGATGGTTTCAGTCGCTCTCTCTTCCGTCTCTTTCTGTATGTCTCTCTGTTCCACTCTGCCTATGATATAAGCAGCTACTGCATGTCGATCTGCCCCCACGAGATAAGATGACGCTCTTTACAGGTAGACAGACATCAAAATTCAGACAACACTGGTCTTTCATGATTTCACAGAGGTTGCAAGTGATGATTACTTCAGTGTCTCTTCCTTTAGATCATTCAGTTTGGCTTTCACTGCAGTTCAGGCATGATGCAAACCAAAGTGTAAATGATGCATAAGTTTGCATATGTAAAATGGGATATTTGGTAGATTTTGTAGCTCTAAAATTGAGAGTAATTCATTTTACAGACTCGAGACATGAATACGAGGATGTAAAACTGTATTGAGCAGATCTATTATCTTCCATCTGAGCAGCTGGAAAAGAGGTTAACAGGGAGCTGCAAGGAGAGGGATTATATGACGCTGGTCTTAATATGCTATGAGGCAGACAGCACATGGCCAGCTCAGGTGCAAACACCAGCCTGATTTGTCATGGACCACCCAGCTCAGCACAGAGGAAGATTAAACTGAAGTCATCACTCTCTCTATTCTTGCTGCAAAACAGTGTATCATTTAACATTTCCTCCCACCATCAAAGCTACTGAACGTCTCATGCTTCATTGTAAGTGCTGTTTACATCCCCCCAGTAGGTCTGAGGGAGTCTCAGGAAAGCCCGTTCTATCCTTTGGGAAACAGGTAATTCAAGTTACCACAGCCCACAGCTTTCATATGAAAAGTCCAATGCTACACTGCTGTGATGTTTTGATTTTTCTCTCTGTGGGGCGCTAGCTAATATGGTGCTATTGATATTCCTGCCTGTGCGTCTGTTTAGCCTTGAGCTAATAATACAATACATGAAGTACTGTAATACATCTGTCAATATAAGTGTAGGTGAGCTACAATCTACTTGTGTTTAATATGCAGCTTAATATGCAGCAACATGACGTAAACTAACTGGAGCTAAAGCTCACTATACCCTTTTTGGTTGCATTGAAAAAATACTTTGTTGTGTACATGTTTTACACCGCTTAAATATGGCACTTTTCAGACTGATGTTTTGGCCGGCTGTGATTTTGCGAGCAAATCTATTTATTTCTCAGACTGATAAAAAGAATACGTCTGTTTTTTATTCTTCCAATTACACTTAGTGCACAATTGTTCCAAGTATCTCCTGAAACCACTGTCAATTAAACACCAGGAATACAAGGAAAATGGGAAATTTCTACTATTTCTTTACAAACGTTCAACATACATGGAAATATAGTATATAAGGCAAAAACAGTATGTACAGTATGTACAATATTTGGTATGACCACGTTTAAGCTTTCTTATCATTTCTTTAAGTCGTAATAGTTCTCCAGACCTCTTGAAAGACATTCAAGCTCTTCTTTGGATGCTGGTTGCTTTTTCTTTAGTTCATTATTGTACCAGAGTGGTGAGTCCAGCTTTCATATGTTGTTGAATGGTGAATCAAAATCTGAGTGATTAAAAAGATCCCCAGCACTAAAATGGCTTAAATGTAGCCCCAAACCATGACGCACACTCCACCATGTTTCACTGAGGTACAGCTGAGATACGTTCACTGTTGTACATATTAATGACAATCTCAACCCCAAAATTTAAAATCTGAATTCATCACTCTATAAGACCTGTTGTCATGCCTCAGGTTTTGTCTCAAGTCTTTGCTGGATACATAGCTCTGAGATACTGTTCATCTGCTGCAGATAGATTTCTAGGCCTGCCACTTTTACTTTTGTTCTCCACTTTTCCAGTTTCATTGGATGTTTTAACGAGACTCTGTAGACCATGCTGAAATATGCCAAGTTTTTAGCTAATAGCTCTTTGGAAATCACCTTGTTGGTGCACAACATTTATTTTATGTCTGTCAAACTATGTTATTGTTAGCATTTTTCATGGTTTCAACTAAATTAATGGAACACCTTGTGTGTTTTTGTGACAGGCTGCTAGTAGCAAAGTGCCCTAAGATCAGGGGCTAAACAGAATGATTAGGTAACTGTCAGTTAATGAGTAATTAAATCTCATAGGCAGGTTACTGCATATTACTAGTGAATGAGTTCATTTTTCCTGCGCTACAGTCTGCCATTGCTTCCAATGACAGCAGGGAGATGCTAGCTCAGTGATAACAAAATAATGACATCCCACAGCCTGCTTATAGACTCATCACATACATTTTTCTTCTCATTTCTGTAATGTGTTCATGGTGAAGATGCAAAGTGAAAATGGAATTTAATAGTCTGAAAATTAAAATCTTACATGTAATGTGCTAAATAATTTTAGAGTTTCAAACCTCAGATATTGAATCTGTACATTATGTTTTGCTTTTTGTGAAGCATCTTGTAAAACTAACTCAAGTAATTACTGAAGCAATTCAAAGATTGCACGAACATATCAAGCAGTTTAATATAGCCTTTACAGTGATGACCTTTGGACTGGTTACACCATGGGTATTGTTACTAGGTTACATCAAAGGTAGCAGACATCAATTTTTATTTAAGATGATGCAGATTAAATCCACTCACTGAATTCTACCTTTTATACAAGCTTTATATTCTCAGTGTGAGTACAGCTTGCATAACATCTGCTTAGATATTGTTGAATTATGTTGGTTAAATCCACAAAGAGCAGTGAATAAATAGCAGTACAGGCCAGCTGATCACATTCTGTACACACACAAAAAAATATCTACATTGTTATATGACTTCGAGACACATTTTTGAGAAGTCACAACTTTTACTAAAAAATGTGCCACTGAGTCAGTGCTGTGCTGACTGTGCTGTATTGTGAGACACGCATAATTTACAAAAAGTCCTTCTTCACTCTCTTTTGTGACAAACTTACATAAACAAAGTTGGATGTTATTATTGTAATAAATGATGCACAAATCTACAAAGCAAATTACTTTTTATCTATTGTATTTAATTTAGAAGCATATATCTGTGCTGAATGTCTTTACTTGAATTGACTGATGCTTTATTAAACGTCACACAATTTGGTTTTGGTGTCAGGCATCAACGTAGACTGAATCTACGTTGATGCCTGCATCTTAGCGCTCTTTGTGTTTTTCACTACAGGTAAATTTATTACCCAATCAGAAAAGTGCTGTCTCAAAGTACAATGCAATATGATTAACAGTCCATCAACAAGCATACCACAAAGCTAAAACTCTGATTTAACAATGACAATGATTAAGCGTGTGTGAATATAATAGTAATTGATTGCCCTTAAGTTACATTCATTTATTTAATCTGATTTATGGCTATTATTATATTGTTTTAGTGACTGTGCGATTGTCTATCTGTGTTAATCCTACGAAATACCATGCCGCTGTGATTTCTTCTCTCTAGCCAGGCTTTTCTGTAAACCCAGAAATAACATGAACTCACTGGGTTTGTACAATAGGCTTAGTATCAAAAAGGGGGAAAATGTCCTATATCATCAAAGATGTATTGCTTTCTCAGAAACTGGAAAAACAGTACACCATTATATCCTGTAGCAATGCGGTTCTCACGTAGTTTTCTTCACAAACAGCAGTGAAGGTGAGGCAAGAACTGCCACCTGCTATGATATTCAGAGTGTGTTCTGAATATAAATTTAGTTTAATTGGAAAAGAAAAACAACTGTGCGAGCAAAGATTATGCATAATCACAATAATTATTTCCCTCTGTGTATTACTTATTTTGAGGTGTGCTTCCTAATGAAGGCGCCACCTAGGAGGGAATAAAGGACATGCAAATTAGCGTTAGGGATGAATCACTTGGAGAGAGGGCTGATGAAGAAAAAAAAAAACATTAAATCTGATTTGATTAATTAACAAACTCGCTTTTACTCTGAAGGAAATGGCATCTTTTTCAATTTGCCAGAAAATATTAAGACAACAGTGTGTTCTTCCTTTAAATTACCAAGTTGTGTCCACATTACATAAATCATTTGGGTTGATTTTGTTCTTTTTCATAAACTACTGGTGACTGTAACACATTTGTTACTGGGATATCTGAATCTGACTCAAGCAGTACTTTTCCGGTCTGCTCACACACTCCCTCCAAAGGTCTGTGCCCCTGCTTTGCTGCTATTTGAACACACAGTGATGCCTTTAAACTGTAATAATTTTTCCCTGTTGCCACTGCACTAATGTCAGATCAGCAGTTTGTGACTTTGAGTTTTAAGTAGAAAAATATACTACAATGCTGGCATTGTATTTCATGCCAGTCTCATTTGCAAGAAACTGTTCAGTGTCACATAATGAGATGATTTGTCAAAAGCACAACAGCAATCAGCTAAATGATACCAGTGGGTGCTTTATAGTTTACAGTAAGTTTGAGGATAAGTCATTCTCATCACTGTGACAAGCATTCATGCTCAGCATGCATTCAGAAATTATGTTGATGTTATGACTACAGCAGTTTAATTGCCATTAGTAGTGTATCATGCTGAGTACCCCCAACATGCCAGATTCAAACACCTCAAAACATTTACTGCTGATGATTTGGATTGGACACTGTGGAAAATATTACCTCAAAGTCAATTTTTCCTAATCAAGCCTTCTGAGCTGGACCTAGTCCTCACCTACTCATAGCACTGCCAACTTTCCCATTTCCTTTCATGCGCTCATTAAGTCATCACAGACGTGAGCCACCACCAATTGAAGGTGTCAGCAATTATTAGCTTTAGTTGAGCTGTGATATTTGACAGTGACATTGCACTGCCTTTTTAGAAAGCCTGCAGAAACACTTTGACCTTTGAACCACCAAAAACATTCATGCCCTGAGTATACATACTGTATGTCTCCAAAAAGCAATGATTCTCTAGAAAGTGGTAGGAATACCAAGAGAGTTCAACCTTCCTGCTTCTCTTAGGTTACGGACACTTCAGTATACCTGAATCCTTCAAACAAACTCTTCAGCTAAAAAATAGGTAAATAAACCCCACAAATATTGGAAATGGAATGTAAAATGCTCAGCATTTCCTAATTAGCTTCTGCAATATGCCAGTTGCCTCAGTGGCTAATTTCTAATGTGTCTGTGACTACAGGAAGGGGACAGGCCTAGTGACCTTGGCAGGATAACATGACAAAGAGTTTGTATCACTCAAACAGCATACACAGCAGTCTCTGTGTGTGGACTCTGATGCTCTTTCCATTTTAAAAGGACATTACGGCTAATGGTAATGGTATCTCAGAGGTTTCCAAGCCCCTTTCCAGTACTGTCCTACATGCACAGCCAAAGAGCATAGTCCATTAAGAAAGCAAACAATGTGGATATTTTTCATAGTCCACACAGGGCACAGAGTAAACATAGCTACAACCACAAGCGATTAAAGGCTAATCATGTGCTTTAGCTTTTTACCAGTTCTCAAAATTCTGATATTGTTCTTTGATAACACAAAGGGGTGTTAGAGGAAACATTTCCAGGAATCTGGACGTAAACTTGCAGACAACATCCCTTTATTGATTAGGCATTGAGAGCAACGTTTATATGTGGAAAAAAAATGTGTTGCTGAGCATTGTGCGTGTGAATACAATTTTTTTTTTTCCACGTCGCCAAGCTGCAAAGGCTCATTACGATTATGTGCTTTATGTGTAAACAGAGTACACGTTAGTTACAGCCGACTCTCACGGAAACATGGGATTTAACACCTCTTGGTAGACTCTTAGCACAAATGTGAGAAGCTGCATTGTTTGATCCAGCCTGGGATTAGCAATGGTCACAGACTCCTTTGTAGTCCAGTAAATGCACGGAGTTTCCAGGGGCTAACCGATAAGGCTGCCATTCTGTGTACTGGCTGTGAAGTCAACACAGCTAATTATCAGTCCTCCTCTGGGATGATTAATTTATTCAGTGTAGGCTAATTTATTTAATCAGGTAAAGGTAATTCATTTCAATAGAGTTTTATTTGCACACTTTCACTTCCCAACTTAAATAGCCATAACCACTTATTATTCTTTATATTATCAAAACCTGTTTACCTCATTGTAGCCAGTCGACTGTGGATGATGTGTATTGCTTCCTTGAACACCTTCTTCACATATCCATCATGTCATTCTAAAAACAGGCTGTGAGCAAAGTGTGTAAATAAACACTGCACTTGCTGCTCCAGTAGGGTCAATAAAACTACAAGCAGAAATGCATTTAGAGATCCTCAATGAGAATCTCATTGTTCATTCCACCCCTGCAATTTGTGAGGATAGCCCAGCAAATCAATACAAGGACCATTAAGCTTAACAAACCTGGTTTGTCTATAAACTGCCTGCAGGCTCTCTAGAACAGCCGGCCTACCTGTAAATGCTTAAAGGCAGGTGGTTTATATAAAGCAGAAGGAAATTTGCCTCTGACACAGTGTATCCTGACATTTGCTTGTCACTTAATACCAAGAACCTTTCGGGTGTCATGTGGTGACGTAGATAACCCCTCAAATAACACCACAAATGTATGCCCTTGCACGCGCTCAACCCCCACCCCTCCACCCCACCGCTTGCTATGATTTGACATCATGAAATGGAGCAGTGCATAACCGTTTCCCCATTATGCAAAGTTATATTACAGCTATTTTTTTGGTAATCTCCGTCAGTCATGTCATTCTGTGGCAACAACCTCTGGGTGGCTGTAACGCTGAGATATGGAACTTGAAAGAAACATGTTGAAACCTAAAAGATGAACCACAGCCTAATGCAGCATGCAGACACAATGACACATCAAGATTCAGCACTGGAAATGAGAGCTGCTGTTAAAAGTCCAACTCTAAATATTTACTCTGAACTGATAGCAGAGCTTTTGGCTTGAAAGAATGACATATGACTTACTGTATATCTGTTTATTGCTATTCATTTCTGTTCATTACAGCATTCATTTATTTTAATCATTTTAAGTTTTCCATTAATGTTTAGTTAACAATCACTATTAACAGCACTGTGTCATTTAAGACCATGCTTCCCACTTCTGCATAACAAATCATTATCCCTGTAAAATATTACTGTATGATTACACTGATGTTCCATGTTGTTTAATACAACTATATTGTTGTGGGATTGTTACTGTGAAAGGAAAAAAATTAAAATTAAAAAAGAATTGCATAACAAAATATTTAGATTTTTTCTTCTTCTGTAAAACTCCACACAAGAATATTTTCTGCCTTCAGACACATTTGCAAGCAGAAACACATGCAACAAACAATTTTGTTTCACCACTTAATTGCCTTACTTAGCCTTGCTGCTTTTGTAATGGGTAATTGGTTGTCATGACAGTCTATTCATAGCTCAGAAGCCTGAGCAAAAAAACCCTTACCAAATATATTTGAAGACAGCATGTACAAGATCACTGATGGAAGCTTTCCTCTACTCTAATGTCTAGTAATAAAGGAAATTACAGAGTCTTGCTAATATCATGCAAACATGCTGAACTGGGTTTAGCTTATTCTTTGTATGTTGCAAGCAAATGTGTTATTTATGTACGAGGTATCTGCGAACACCTCAATTTTTTTACAAAATGAAACGGGAAATCTTGTCCGACAACTTAACTGCTTTTAGCTTGCACATTCAAAGCTTTACAAAAACCCATGTTTGCAGGTAACATGATCATACTCACAAACTGGGTAGATTTCATCAGATAATTCTCTGTGTGCAAACACAGGGAAAAGAGGTCAGATCTTAAAATATGCAGTCTTTGGGCTGTTGCAGAAAAACATGCAAAGCTGGCGTTCACCCAGGTCTGTTCAGAAAAGAAACCACTATTAATGTAAGCTGTTAGTTAATAAGATGTCTACATTATGCTTAAGTGGACTGCCTTAAAACAGATTTCTACATGCTTCATTCAGTCATGGTGATTATCCGTTATTCACAAGCGTTTAAATTAAACTTTTTATCATTGTCGACAGTTAAAGGCTGCAAAATACTAATTATAGGAGCTGATGTTTGGATGATGTATTTCCACCATTTGAAACACTACAATTGCTGGTCTTCAATTATGGATGTATCTTCTAGCACATCTAAAACTAATTTGTTAGAGTTGTTTCAGAATAATACCTCTCTGATTTAAAAAAAAAAATATATATATATATATTACAGGTAATGCAGCTAATTTCCTCATAGTCACATTCATTTCCTGTCTTGGCCTTTTGACCTACAAGAACTTCATTGGCCAAACAGGTAAGGTTAACTGCTGTATATAACTAATTTCTTGACTCATGAAGGTCCTGCTGTACAGTGCCAACCTTCCAAACACCCGCTGTCATGCACAAACGCACAGTAACCTTTCCCTGTCACTGTGGTAACCTTTCTGGTAACCACAGTGACAGGCAAAACAGAGAGGGGAAGTAATGGAAGGAAGTTAGCCCTCTCGGTTGGAGAAGGTTGCCTTGTGGAGTTGAGTTTGTTCAGGTGTGACAGAAATGTAGGTGACCAATGTGAGGAAATTGAAATAACAGAAACTCTTTTGGACAGCTTCCCTTCTTTTTACCCCCATTAAGTCTGTCCTTAAACCACAAACGCACACTTCCTTAATCAAGTTCACTGAGGGGGTACAGGTAATTAATTTCACTGGGTAAGTGCAGCTTATTTCACTGTATATCTCAGCTGTCCCCCTTTTATCCCTGAATACAGGTTTTCAAATTCCTACCTGAATATAACAGTAAATAGCAAACAGTAGATACAACAGACTCCTGAGCTATTTGGAGGGTTGAACAAAAAATGAAATCACTGGGTTCTTTGTGTCCTTGCTTGACAGAGAATTGGGGCGAATTACACTAGCTGGTGTAATTATATGAGTCAGACATAACACGGACACACACACTCTGAGAGAGCAAGAATGTAAGATAGATAAATACAATAAGAGAAAAATAATATTATTGAAGCTGCACTTTCTTCTCACTTCTATTATGACTTATCCTTGAAATACAGCAGCAATACACATGGCATGGCCTGCTGATGTGCGTGCATTTTTTTTGACACAAAATAATGGATGAGAAATGCATTTTGAAATCTAGAGTATATTAAAGTAAGAAGGCCACCATGCATCCTCAGGCTAAAGTGGTGATTGATTCGTGCTGACTGATTGATTGATTGGTTGAAACAAGCAGTGAGCTGGCATTTTCTGACATCCTTGAAGAAAATTAATGCAGACAAAGCCTATTTTTCAAGCACCTTGAAGACACTACTGATTAAGTCAAATGCTGCCCCTAGTCGTGTATACATACATTTTCTCAATGACTGCACAAGGAAAATGCACACGTCAAGCACTTTTGGGTAGTTTTTGTCATGTGTCTGTTCAGGGGATGTTTTGTGTGTGTGTGTGTGTGTGTGGATGGGTATTAACATCTTTGTGGGGACCAAAGAAGTTTACTATACTCGTGGGGACGGACAGCCCTCGTGGGGACCAAAACCCCGGTCCCCACACGTTTGAAGCCATTTTTGAGACTCAAAATGTGGTTTTAGTGTCAGGGTTACAATTAGGTTGTGGTTAGGTTTAGGGTAAGGGTCAGGGTTAGCCATTCATTTTTGATGGTTAGGGTTAGGGTAAGCGGCTAGGAAAAGCATTATGTCAATGAGATGTCCCCACGAGGATATAAATACACGTGTGTGTGCTGTTTTTTAACCATTACAGAGGTCGCTGCTTAACACTCTTAACACTGACTGTGTTTATCATTGTTAGGATGGTTTGGGATGCTATTATGGCTAAAAAAAAAAAAGTTTAAAATAAAGATAGATGCTGATTGGTCTCTTTCTGTACTTCTGTATGACATTAAATGTCATACATGCTTGAGGGCTGCATATGGTGTTGGGCACACTGAGTACCATGGCTTTGGTGTACAGGGAATTGGTGTTCTCTCTGTTCTTGTCCTGAGTAAGAAATAATGTTTTTCCACTGGAAAAAAATTTATAAAATCAACAGTTGAAACAAAATGAGCTGTTTCCATTAGAAAAAGTGAGGTTGGGTCATCCTGTGTACGAGGACTACACAGCAGGTATTTGCCTCAGCTGTTCTTCTCCTGAGTCTTACTTTTCATTCGTTTTCATTTGATGTCAATAATGCAGTTTTTTGGAACCAGATATATATTTATAAAAAAAACATCTCCTCTCGCCCCTGTGGGCGGTGTATCCTTCAAGCTTGGGTCCTCTGCCACAGCTTGAAGCTTGAGGGAGCTTGAGGGTCCTGTGCAGTGTCTTAGCTGTTCCTAGAACTGCGCTCTTCTGGACAGAGATCTCAGATGCTATTCCTGGGATCTGCTGCAGTCACTCGCCTAGCTTGGGGGGTCACTGCACGGAGGGCTCCGATTACCACTGGGACCACTGTTACCTTCACCCTCCACATCTTCTCGAGGTCTCTTCTCTGAGCCCTTGGTACTTAACAAGCTTCTCGTGTTCCTTCTTCCTGATGTTGCGGTCATTCGGTATCACTACATCTATAACTACAGCCGTTTTCATTTGCTTGTCCACCACTACTATGTCCGGTTGGTTAGCCATCACCATTTTGTCCGTCTGTATCTGGAAGTCCCAGGATCTTAGCATGGTCATTATTGACCACCCTAGGAGGCATCTCCCATTTTTACCTAGGGACTTCCAGGCCATACTCAGCACAGACATTCCTATATACTATGCTGGCCATTTGGTTATGGCATTCTATGTATGCCCTGCCTGCAGCATCATGCACCTATGTGCTATATGCTGAATTGTCTCAGGGGCATCTTTACACAGCCTGCACCTGGGGTCTTGCCTGGTGTGGTACACCAGGCTCGTGTTACTTGCGTAGTAGCATTCCAAAAGCACCCTGATCTCATCTCTTGCCCACTTCTGCCTTCTTCTTCCAGTAGCCCACTTCTCATCAGTATGTCCTGGTTCCTCAACACATGACGCAAACCTTGTTGATCCGGGCAACATCTGAGCTGGAATGGCTTCAGTTTTCAGTCTCTCATTCATATCCGAGGTAGGCTTTGTATGCATGGGGGGTATGCACTATTTTTATCTCTTTCTTTCTTTCTTTTTTAAATGTATCACCATCAACCGGATTACATAGACAAGCAAGGTCTGAGTTTTTTGGCCATGTCAAATTTGAAAAATTATAAAGTAAGATGCATGTCAGGTCTTAAATATCACACTTCGCTGGCAGCAAGCCCCGAGGTTGTTGATTTCCAAGCTCCACGAGGCACTGTGCTGCTGACCGCAGAGGTGTGGGTGGGATACAAGGTGGAAGGAGGAAAAAAGTGTTTTTTTGCATTTGCCAGCTGCTCCTTTAGCTCACACATAAGAAACACACAAACATGCAAATACATCAATCTCTTCTGTCACAGTTTCCCTGCCTGTCACCATGGTAACACCTTAAAGCTACAGCTGTCTGACAGAAGATTGACTGAACTTGCCGTGATTTGTGGATTTTGTGGATTTGCATAGGCTTACACAAATACACACGCAACTTCAATTGGCAATCAGCTGAAAAGACGCAGAGCTTTTCACCTCTTTAGGTAAATTGTTAATAACAATCACAGAATTCAGCATCCACTTCCTCTGTGGATACTGTGCGATGATTAGAATTTAATTCAAATATGAACACGTATTAAAACAGATGCTGTTTTCCTAACATGAAATTATTTTCAAAGCTGCTTCAGGAAATGTTTCACTCTTCTCTTCTCTTCTCTTCTCTTGCTCTATCAGACCCATGCCCCAGGTATGTTTTTGCTGAGTGACATTCACTGTTGGCACATTTAAAGCAGGTTAATATTGATCTGGGCCGAGAAGGTGACGGGTTAAATCAATTATATATGTGACAGCATTATTTCCTGAACTTTTAAAGCTTACTAAAGAATGCCTCAGGTCAAACAGAAATAAACAAGATGAAAACGCACAATTTGCAGTAGTATCAAAAATCTGTGCATTCAGTAGTGATGCGAGAGACTTCTTGAGATGGCAGAAACACTAAATGGCAGCTTTGAAATGCATGAACTAAATCACAGTCTTCCTTTATCGGAATGAAATGTCTAGATTTGATAATCCACAGTTGGAAACGTCAAAGGAAGATTTGATTGAGATGTTATATTCAGCACTTTATCTGGGTGGGTACTGTGACGCAGAAAGAAAAAAAAGACTGATGATTAAAAACCAATCAAAAGGAGATTTAAATCATCCTTTGGAAAGAGTCTTAACAGCAACAATATGCCAGGCCATGTTTAATCATGACAGATCTTTAGAAACTGCGTGGGCGTGTGGGAGGGTGGGTGAGTGCAGACAGAGGGACAGACTGGAAGACAACATGCACTCATTTCATATATCATATCATTTTGGCATTTTACCACTTTTGTGTTGTATGTATAAAAAAATGTGGCACTATTTTTTGGGGTTTTTTTGGAAAAGCGACAACAGTCATAAAATGCGAAAGGGCAATAAGCAGCCTTTGTGAGCTTTTAAGGAGGTCTGACCTGGGTATTTTTCAAATCACCATGGAACATCCAACAGAGCTTTTAGCAAAACAGGTGCATTTTTAGAGAATGCATTCATCTATTTGAAAATTACCACTGTGTTTCTGATGCTCCATCAAAACATGCTGTCATGTTATCTCAAATGCAGATAAAATAAGAATACCCTGACAAATAAAACAAACAACAAAAAAACACTTTACAATAGTGTTTTATGCATTTTTGTCAAGTATATCATCTTTGGACACTTACATTTCTTCTCAATAGGATGAAAGAAAATGTAAAATAGAATCTGAATTTAGGCCTCCTGTCCTGCACTCTTCACACCAGGCATGATCTTTTTTTTTTTTTTTACAATTAATTCTCTTAGATGACATTTCTTTTGAGAACATACTGGACAAGAACATAGTAGAGTGAATGAAAAGTCAGGATTTTATAAGATGCCTCTGATAACACTATCAAGAAACCATGACTCCAATAAAAAAAGACTATAAGCTTTAGAAATCGAATTTAATAATTTTCACAGCAGCTATTTCTCAGTATAAGCAGCTCCAAGCCCGTTTCTAGATGTGTAAGAAAGACAAGTACAATATAATTGCTATTACCAGTCAAGAAAAATCATTAAAAAAAAGGTGTCTGGAAAACTCATGTCTTGAACTTTTATATATTTATGTAATCAAAATGTTGGAATAAATGTCTGCATACTTTGTCTTTTATAAATGCCAGAGTTACTAACAGAAAGAGTGAACAAGGAAGAGGTTTCAGTCCCTTAATCGCAGTAGAAGTCCATGTCCTGAAAGACAAGCAAAACATCGGGCTTACTACCACTTTCTACTTCTTAACATGGAATGAGAAAAAAAAAGTATTAATTCATTTAAAAAAAAAAAGTTGCATAAAAGAAGTCAAACTACTAACAGTTGTTTGGATCTTAACTGTGTTTTCTGTAAACCTCTGTGTCTCCTTCACCACAGTTGCAGGGAAGTATCCAATGATGCCCATCTGGTCCACGTACCGCTCACTGTAAATCTGCCAGCAAAAATATCATAACTCCACCATATTAGCATGCACCACACTCTATATGTATTATGCATAACCTTCATTACAAAACTTGACACAATGAAAAGCCTGCTCGTTTCAGATACAGCGGACTCTGATATGCAACCAAATGTCTTTTCTTGTCAGAAAAAACAGGAAGTTTGTGTTTGTTTACCACAGCTGTTGTACATCTTCTCTATCTTTCATAACTCAAGTGTACAGTGCCATTAAATAAAGTGTATAAAATCCACACATACGCTTCCAGACCAGAAGACTCCAGCGCCCTCTGCTGCAATGAGTTTGGAGTACACATAAACCACCTGACCCTTCCTGAGGTTGAGGAATCGGCAGTCAGGAGATATGAAGTCATCCAAGACTGTGGCCATGGAGAGAACATCTAATAAAGAACGGGAAAAATAAAAGAAGAATGTGAAACATAAGCATCCACTGTTGATTTTGAAACGGCCTGCATCCTGCACACTCTGCAATGCTACTTTTTTTAATCCTCAGACTTACATGAACACTCTGCATCTCCGCAAATCTTCTGGTCTGCTAGTTTATCCATGAGGACAGCCCTCGTGGTCTGGTGTAGCAGTCCCACACACAACAGAATCACCAGTGGATAACCCATCCTCGCCCAAAGACCAAGAACAAGCGACTGTTGTGAGTGTGTGTACGTCCAGATGTGAATGCAGATGTTTGATGGAACTTAAGACTATAAAAATCACAAACACTTCTCTCAGTCAGGACAGAATGGGCCGAGCCCCTTCATCACACATCGACTGACCAATCAGTGTCGAGTTTCAGAAATTCCAAACTCTGTAAGTATTCATTTCCACCAGAGGAGTTGGCTGACTTTTCTCAATTCCCAGCCTCTTTGCAGAAAGACAGTTTGCTGTAAACTATAAGTGTTGCACTCTATGAAAAAAAACAAACAAATTCATGCAGTAAAGGCCTTTAAATGCTATATTTCTTTACAGTCAATCGTCTTTAAGATCTATCAAATCGATTTTACCATAAACCATCTTCAATATATATGCAAATAAAGTACCGTTCAAAAGTCTTATGCTACCACTCATCCCTTTAAATTTTGCTTCCAAGGAGCCAGACTTTGTTGTAATTTTTTAAAGTGGTCTTGAGGAGCAGTTCTTTGGGTTTTTTTCTAGGTCTTTCGAAGTTTTTCTTCGAACATTGGCTGCTGACTCATTTTCAGTCCAGTTGTTGCACCTGACCATTTTCAGAGTAATATTTTTTATTTGTTGAACCACTTAACACTGACCTAGGAATCACTGAAGCAAAACATTTTTACTTAACTCATAGAATGAGCAAGTGTTGAGTTTACACATAACAGACAACTTTAGCAAAGAACCTATTTTAAATTGTATCTTTAGTAGTAGCCTGTTGCCAAAACACATCAATTGTTCCTATGTCTTTAATTGAATTCCAGAATAATGCACAACACAGTTTGACAGGGATAAAATAGTATTTTTGCACCAATAAGGCAATTCCCAAGGCGCTATTAGCTAAACTCTTGCTGTATCTTAGCAAAGTGTGCAGTGTGTCCATTAAAAAATTTGAGGAAATTGGACAAGTGGAGAACAAAAGAAGAAGCAGCCTACAAACCTTTCTATAGCAGATGAACAGTATCTGAAAATCATGCTCTTAAGATCCAGCAGAGCCTTGACACAGGACCTGAGACATATATCTGGGCCTTCAGTTCATCCGTCTATTATTCACTGAAGCCTAATCATCAATTATCTCAGTGGAAGTGTGGCTGTTTCGAAGGGACGCATGCTTACATGCTTAAGAAAGGGAGACATGGGTAATATGCCATATTATGCAAACTAATCATCAATATGTAGCAGGGAGGTGAGGTTAGATTATACAACAGTGAGTACCTACAGCCATCTGTGAAACACAGCAGCGGTTCTGTTAGTGTTATTGTCTTCTTAAAATTGTTCCAGTTATGATTTTAGAAAAGTACCATCAGATCCACTATGCACTTAACATTACGTAGGAACGTATAATACATTTTACGATAATCATGTGTTTTTGCCTTTTTGGCTGCATTTTCGGCACCTTTATTATTTCCGGGTAAGAAAGGCGAAGCGGAAACTAGCGGTGACGTATCGGAGCTCGGCTCGTAAAACGGACAGGCCTCGTAAACCGGGCAGAAATTTTGCTCAGATCGCGGATCGTAAACCGAATTACTCGTATACCGAGCTGCTCGTAAACCGGGGTTCCACTGTAATTATATTATAATTATGCACAGAGGTACGGAAGCCGAGAACGGCCGTATCCGTTAATAATATTTTTATCTCGTTATCATGAGAAAACGGGTTTTGTTTTCTCGTGATAACGACTTATTTATCCCGTTATCTTGAGAAAACGGTTTTGTTTTCTCGTGATAACGAGATAAATAAGTCGCTATCGTTTTCTCATGATAACGAGATAAAAATATTATTAACGGATACGGCTGTTCTCGACTTCCGTACAGAGGGACATTCAGTGAAAAACTTAATTTATTAGAAATAAGCCATTAATGGGAGTTAGATTTAATACTAGTATTTTACACAGCATTC
>VOQK01005221.1:5135-20800 GCA_015052645.1 Benitochromis conjunctus
ATATGAAGGGAGGGGGGGGGGGGAAAAAAAAAAAAAAAAGAGGGAACAGGAACATGATCCAGCACATATGTAACAAAACCAGTGTGAGAAAGTGGAACAAATGGGCAAAAATCACTGCAAACATGAAGAACAAACAGCATTATTTGTACAGATGACGGATGTGAAACGTTCATTTCAAGTTCAGTTCTAACTCAATATTTGACTGACCTTGGAGACTCATACAGGGGAACAGTGCGAATGTGCAGTTTCTGAATCTCATCGATGGTTCCAATAGTCAGAGTGCTGTTGTTGGCCAGAGCCAAACTGTGATGAAAAATGCAGCATTAGTAAGGCGCGAGGAAAGAGGCAAAATACACCCACTATCTGCAAATCAAAAAGTGGGATTGTATGCATCTGTAATCAAAAGAGACTACATCTGAGTCAGCTCTGTCAGCTAGAGGATCAAAACAAAAGACGTTAAGGGCTTACGGCTACCAACTCTTCAGAGCACAGAAAAGAAAACAGATGAATTTCCCATAAAACTACACACTGATAAAATATGAAAGTAAGAAAAGTTCTGCTGCTGACCTGTCGGGGTAGCCCTCAGAGTTGAGTGGGCACATATAATTGACCTCCTTGAGGTTGACATTGGAGAACACCAGCTTGTGGTTGGAGGAATAGATAACAGTGGGTCGGTCAGAGCAGGCAAAGACATTGGAAGTGGACAGGGATCTGAAGGTCCTCAGCACAGTGGGCTGTGTACCAAGAGTGACCTTCTTACGCTCGCTTAGGGCACCTGGGAAAAGGAAACAAGATCAAACCACAGACTTGAAACAGCTTGAGAGATGGGTCTACCAATCCATGTTTGGGTCAAAAGAGCCTTCTGAGAAGTTCCTTTAACCCTTTCACACATAGTGGTCACTACAGTGGACAGGCTGTTTTCTTGTATTTGTGTCAGTGTTGATGGTATACTTGCACATAAACCATACATTGGACACTGATGTGTCACTCCATACCAAATTCATAAGTCAGAACGTATGTTGTCCACCTAAGTGGACATGTAAAAAAACTCTTTGAAAAGTACATGTTTTAAAAAATGAAGTTCGAAAATCTTTTTTTCATGCCTAAAGATGAATAAAAATACTTAAGAAAAAAACTCCTGATTGAGGTTGTCATAATTCATGCATGAAAGGGTTACATCACCCAGAAAGACGCGCTGAGAGCACATCCTCTGCCAAAGCAAAACTATCAATGGGTTCACGAAAATCAACTTGCTAGCTTTTGTTGATCTTGGTGGCAATCAGACAAAAAAAGATGAGGTCTGAATAAAAGCATCCGCCTTAATTACGTTTCATCACTCCATTCAGTTATAATAGCAATATACAGAGAATAACCTGCACAGGCTTTCGCCTTTAATTTAACTGAATTACTGAACCATATTTATATGAACACACACATATTAGTTATTTATTTGTGTAGAGATAAAATCTGAAAAATCCTGTCTTAAAGTGATGCTGAAAAGGTAGCTTATACATTGATTACCTCTAGACTGCTGTAAATTATTATTATGGTTGCTCTAAAAGCTTGAAAAGCCATCAGCTGATTCAGAGTGTTGCAGCGAGTGTACTAACCGGGAATATAAAATCCTCCTCACATGCAAAATCTTAAATAATCTGGCCCCATCATTTCTTAAAGGCCCCATAGTACCTTATTATCCTAACAAAGCACTTCGCTTTCAGACTGCTGGCTTATTTGTGGTTCAAATTTGATAAAAGTAGAATGGAGGACAGAGTCTTCATCTTTCAGGCCCCTCTTCTGTGGAACCAGATCCCAGTTTGGATTTGGGAGACAGGCACCCTCTACTTTTAACTTTCCTTTTAGATAAAACTTAATATTAGGCCTGCACCAGGTGACCCTAAATGTTTGTAAATGAAATATGCCATATTTGAACTGCTGGTCTGACAAAACAAGCAATTAGAACATGTAACTTTGTATTTTAATGGGCCTCCTCATTTCCTCAATCAGTAATGAACACATTAACAAACTGGCTCCCCATTGGACAACATCTTAGCACATGCCTACATTTCACTTTGGAGGCAGAACAGATTAAGTCTTGATTAAGAGGCATTAATGGATTTATATGTTCTGATGGATAAAGATACCCAGTTGTGACTTACATAACATTCATTATTCTAATACAGTAATACAAAAAAAAGAATCAAAAGCTTACAAAGATTGCTGTAAAACACTGCCAGATGTGTTTGGATAAATCACAGTGATAATGTATGCAACCATTAAAATTCAAAAACAGACACCTGAAAATCTGTTTCAGTTTCGTCTGGCAACAGTTCAGGACTGTTCAACTACATTTCCATCAAATGACTGCACCGCCTGTGATAACAGTTGTAGAATGTCTTCTGGGGCTTTTAAATGTACTTTTCTTTTTACTACTGAAATGACCTCAACTGGGTATCTTGACTGCATGATATCATTTCGGTGACACCATCCAGTCATATTCTGGCCTCAGAGATTATGCACTAGATAGAGCTGAGCGTTTAGCAGGCAGGGAATGTTTATTAGAAGGAAATATCGACATGTTGAAAGTGCGGAGTGATGAAGTGGTCATCATCTAAAATTCAGAGGTTACCAGCCTAAGTAGCTTTCATTTAAACTAGCAATATCAGAAATACTACATAAATGTTTGGCAAGCTGTCAGAGAGCGCTTTCTCTATAACATGGTCAAATTCGTTTGATCTGATGTGAATGACGCAGCATACTAAATGAAAACCGATGTAATTAGTGGAAAGTCTTTGCTACGTCTCAGTGTGTAACATTAGCTAATGCACATATACGGTTAAAAAGGAACTCGTGAACACAGAAAAGCATATCGTCTCATTCTCATGTCCTGCTTTTACAATCCCTTTGGGAAATGCCAAGGTTTCAAAGCAGACCATAATCAAATCACAGTTGATTATAATTATGATGTGTCATAACTAAATTATGACTGTCTAAATAAACAACACCAACTCATATCAACTCAAACTATCATTTATATAATAACACATTTAAATATATCCATCTCATTTCAGAAACCCTTCAATATTGTATTCTTCTGACCACACTTGGCCTTGATGTAGGTTGCCTCGGTCCTGTCTGTGAAATTGCTGCTTTTTTCTGTCTTTACAGCATTGAAAATCTTTAACAGTTCAATGACAGCCTTTCAATCAAACTTATAACATAGCTTTCTTCAGGCAGTAGAGTTTCTGAACCAACACATCCAAATATAGTGCTGGCTGTTACGCAAGTCGACAAGAAATGACAAACTAAAAATGAAAATGTTCACAGACAGCTGCCTGTGGCCCAGCCTGAAGGTCCTTATCAGTCTGGAGAAGTGTGAGAAGCTCTCATCTAAAGATTGTAGTGGTGACAGTGAGAAGGACCTACCAGTCTGCAAATCCAGACCAAAGTAGAAGAGTGCTCCATCTCCCAGGGCACACAGCAGGTAGTAGCTACCTTCAAAGGTGGTCATTAGGATGGAGCGGGGAATGATTTCTGAGAACACACACAAACAAGTGATTTATTTTTGCTGTACTCTGGAGTCACTGGTTCTATACTAAAGTGATAAATGTCTGCAAAAATACCTCTGTCAGAAAAATCAATCAGGTTATTATTCCCACTCTGTGGTAACTTTAAAAGAAACAACATTTGAATGCTGCAGGATAAATATGAAGAGTTCAGTTTTGTTCAGTTTCCCAAGCACCGGTTTCTTTGACTGCAGGCCAGTTACATCAAAACAACTTTGGCTCTGATTAAGTGCTTATTGGCTGACTCACCAAAAAGCACCACTGTTCAGATAGAAGTGTAGAAAATGAAAGGGGGGCATATTTCCATGAAAATGTACATCAATTATTTTTAGCTGAGCGGGCCAAATTATTAAAGTTCAAACATAAAGATGTACTCTGAAGGACATACATAGAAGGTCTAAAACACAATCAATGTAACAAAGCCAACACAGCTTAAGGGCAGGAGTGGGATGAAGTATTGAAATTCTGCTTCTACTGACAGATCTAAAAATGTCAACAAGTTGAGTAGTACAGTACTGTGCAGAAGTCTCAAGCCACTCCTTATTTCTTTATAGGTTGCTAGCAAAATAAGGAATATGTGCAGTGATTAATTGAAACATGCGCAAATATACATGGAAAGAAAAACAGTGGTGTAACCACCTCTATTCTTCAACACAACCTGTACACTTTCTTGCACAAGCTTTCTAGTCATTCCTTAAAGTCGTCTTCGGGAATAGTTCTCCAGGCTTCTTGAAGGACATTCAAAGCTCTTCTTTGGATGTTGGCTGCCTTGATCCCACACTGCCTCAATAAAGTTGTGGTCTGGGCTCTGGGGCCAATCCATGACTCATAGTGTTCCACTGTTGTTATTCTTTTTAGACATACTTACAACATACTGCTGAAAAATGAAGCTGTCGCCAGTCAGAATAGCCCTTTACTGTCATTGCACATGTACAATAAAGCATGACAGATCAACATTTTACGGTACTTTTCTACCATCAGTTCCATCAATGTTAGTAAAATCTCTAACACCACTGGTTGAAATCTCCAACCATGGCTGCAGATACTGTTGTACCTGCTCATATTAATAAATAAGGGTTGAACCAACATTTTCACTTGGGATTCATCCCTCCATAACAACTTTGCCACACATTCTTGTCAGCATTTTCTCTTTGTTTGTCTTCCATTAGAATAGTTTCTTCACAGCCACCCTTCCACTGAGACCTTTCCCGATGAGGCTGCAGTGAACAGCAGATGGATCAGCTGATGTAGTTTTTTTAGGCCTGGAACTTCTTCTTGACTACATTTCCAGAATTTTATGAGGACACACTGCAAAGCATGCTGAGATAAGCAAAGTTTCGGTTGGTAGTAGAGATGGCACAATACCACTTTTTTATATCCGATACCTATATCATAAATATGGATACCTGCCGGAATCTGATATAGTCTTTAATAATCAATAAAACTGATTGTTTTAATGTCTTGCTGCATAATGTTTATATTCGACAACTTGAAAAAACAAGTTGTAGAATGGAGCCTTTTATATTTAAAGCTGAACATAAATAGACATCCAGAGTGGAAAGCAGTGCAAATAAATGCAAACATGGCTTCTCACGACACTCTGAATTTTGTGTAACAAAGTGGCTAAAGATACAATATGAAATTAATTCTTTCACAAGTTGTCTGTTACGAGTAGACACAACACTGGATCTTTAAAGAAAACAGAATGAGTGGTGGCTCAAGTCTTTTGCACAGTATTGTATATTAGCTACGGGTTTAAACTCTGCAGTCAGACTGTAGTTTGTAAAAGTGCAAAAAGTTTGTTCACCAAGCGTCTGTCAATCAAACACAGCTGGAAAATAAAATGTGACACCGTGGGAAAGACTGAGGAGTTGTTCTTTGTGGAAAGTAAGAGGCCTGCCAGTGCCAGTTCCCCGTGTTATGAATTTTTTTCCAGTTCAACCCAAAAAGTATTCAAATCCTGTCTTGCATACTTTAAACATTCCAAGTTTAAATTCTTCTCAAGTGTATAAGTGGTGCGCTAAATGCATTTAGATTAGCAGCATATTTAATGCTTAAGCACTCATCAAGTACTTGCTAAAATGAGCTGCTTCATGTGAGATGCCATTTACATCTATTAAACTGGGAACTGGAGATACAATCCATTTCACCGAAGCCATTAATGCACTATTATGGACCCATGCCTTGGAATGATTTATTACAATTCTTAAAGCAATAGTTCCAATATTTTTCTATTTTATCAAGCTCCGTCTAGTTAAAAATCACCATGTTTCAGCCTGCTTGTTTTTCAGCACAAAAACCAACAACTGGCTGTTTTAGAGGTCAGTTTCTGTAGGAGTATTTCTTAGCTGGGAGCAGTAGAAGGCAACAAGCGAAGAGTTACCGCTCTCATATTAAAATTAAAAAAAAAAAACTTAATATAAAAAGTTAATTCCTGAACTTTTAAAGATGCCAGTAGGCATATTTTTTTACCGTTTGACAAAGCCAGGCAATCATTTTCCCCCATGCTAAGCTTCCCATCTACTCTACCCTTTGTTGGATTTGACTTTTTTCCCCAACCATCACAGACTTAAAACTGAAGAAATTTAAGAAAAAAATGAAACCAGTTCAGTAGATCAATGTGAACAAAAGTATTTAAAAATTCTTTTGCCTTTTCTGTGGCAGGTATGTTTGAGAGAGTCTGCAAAAACAATGAAGGTCAAACATCAAAAGAAGTTCGTTCCTGTTCACCTTTTTTAATGTCAGTAATCTTAATATTATTTTTGCTATCTAATCTTATTGGGATTAGGCTTTTGCTTAATGACTTTTACACCACTCATGTTAGTAAATACCTGTGGTCACAGTGATATTGAGACCTCATAGTTTATGTTTATTCGCGCTTTCTGAGAACGGCTCAGGAATGGCAGCTTTTGTAGAATTGTTAGGACCACGTTTGCACTACTGTGCAACACAAATATACTTGAATGACATTATTTCCATCTCTCTCCACAAGCCACTAACAGCTTTCCACTGCTCCTGTCTGGGTAATCTGCTTCTCATTTCTCTCACCTCCACCGAGCATTTCCTTGTGCAGGGCTGTGAAACAGGGTAGTTTGAGCACACGGGCTGAGATGTCGGTCCAGAGTCCCACAGCACAGAGCGGTGACTCACCGCCACCCTCCCCAAGAGGTGTGATGTCCAAGCAGGCGACCTCATGCTCCATTTCTGTGGTACTGAGAAAGGCGAGGAGGATTTGAGAAAACAGTAGCAAGCTGCCCTGCATATTGTAAAAAGAAGTGTGACCAAGTTTGGCACGCGCACACGCACGCACGCGCACGCACACACACGCGCACACACCTGACTAAAATAGCTAATGGGATAATTGTGTTACTGACACCGAGAAGAAGTTCTAATCAATTTTTCCTCAATGTGAGATACAAACTGAGAAATGTTACACTGATAAGTATGAGTCAGGTTAACACCAGCTAAAATTGCCAGACAACCAAACAACCAACCAACGCTCCATGCATCCACCTTCTTCCCCTTATTCAATTCAGAATAATGGTTGGTATTGTAGAGGAAGAGGCAGGGTCACTAATCTATCACAGGGCTAACACAGAGAGAGTGAGAGACAACCATTCACACTCGCACCTAAATTAGCCTAACATGCATGCCTTCAGACTGGAGGAGGAAGTTGGAATACCCGACTTCGCAGAGATGGGGTGAACATGCCAACAACAAACAACAAAACTTTCTTTTCAAAGATGAGCATCAGTTGTACAGTTTATCTTCCTTGTTTATGCTCTGCTGAAAATACATATCCTTAATGACAAACCCCATTAGTGTGAGCGTATGCTTGTTTGATATAGATTGAGTAAAAGCACAACATCAGGACATACAGCATCAGTATGGAGATATTAAATTACACATGCCACAAGAGGCCTTTTCTTTAAATCATTTTAAAATGTCTGAAGGTTAAACATGATAAGCAGATGTAAACATACCAACAATTTTAAAGATGGAAAAATATTCTGAGCATTGAATTATAAAGGGCGTCAAGTTAAATGCCCTGGTATAAAATCTGTAATTTACTATCATTAAAATTACTTTTAAAAACGGCCTTTTAGTATCACACATCAACCTGTACAACCAAGGTCAAACATCTAAATGTGTCATTACTACAAAAAAAAGCTTTGAACAAAATGAGCAGAAAAGAACCTTTTCACTTTTTAATTAAAATGGACAACGAACTGCACTGTAATGGAACAAGGCTACTCAACAATGCAAATATAATGGATAATCACTGTCCAAGGTGAGTACTCACACTTTAATTATATTAGAGGAGAGCATTAGAGTCCTGTACACACCTTTAAGCCATCAGTGACTTTCTGGTTTACACAGAATTTTGTGACTCACACAGCAAACCAGCTGCTTATTGATGCAGGCCAAACATTATTTCAAAGCCTCTGTTTAAGACTCTTCCCTCTGTCTCCGTTTCATCATTTACAAACACACACTGCAAACAAACACTGTGTCCCTCAAGCAGCCCTGGTGGCACGCTTTACAACTGTGCATCCTTCTCTTCTAAACTACTGTGAAATAGTACATACATTACTGCAAAAGGGCGAAAACACAGTCATAACAGCAAACCAGAGCAGCAACATGAAAGAAATATAATAAAAATGAACTCCACCATCCTACTGCAACGTATATTAAATTAAAAAATAAAAAATAAAAACCTAACTGTGAGACTAATGAACTAAAGGGGATAGAGTTAATTAACCTTTGTTAATAAGCTTCCATACCTCTGTTCTGTTGGGCATTGCGTATGCAGTCAAATGTATCATATTGAATATTCAAAAATAGTTACAGATATAGAAATTGCTTTATGAAACATCTGAGCCCAACATCCAGGATTAAGAGTAGACTTTTTATTAATAGGACAAGATTAAAGTCTCGGCACTCAGCTACTAAGATAGCATTAACTGCAGTATATGGCTTTATTGCTCAAGTGTATCTGTATCGAGATCCCAGTGAAAATGATGAGATTGGACATTCGACATGCTTGTGGACTCGCAAGCTGCTCATATTTGCTCACTAAGGCTTTCTATGATAATTATGCAGCTAAGTGAGCAGCCAGTTGGCTTTGTGGAAAGACTGGAAGTGGGTTTTAACAGTGAATAAAAAATGTAAATAGGTCCCCATTTATGTCCTACCTGATCTGTTTGAGCTCTCCAGCTAGGATCTGCAGGTAGTAGAGGGCTCGCCCCACAGCAAGCACCACTTGGGTGTGGTTGCAGGCAGCCACGCTGATGTTCCTGCCCTGTGGCTCCTTCCACTCACTCACCAACGTCTTGCTGTCCTGAAGCACCAGGCGCACAGAGCCTGATGTGATCTGGAGAAACATTATTTGTCATTTAAAAGAAATAACACAAACAAACAAACCAAAAAAACCAAAAAACAGTATTTCTGGGAAGTGACAGAAACTGGAAGCTAGAAAATATTTTAAAGAATATCTTATTGCTTACATTTGGTTTGGTGCACATTTTTAATCAATGAAAAACCAAATAGGTTTCATCTTTCTTCTAATTTTTTACATAACATTTCCACTCTAATAAATTCAACTGATTTAACATCGTGCACATATCAAATGCAAAGACAGCTTTAAAACACTTCCATTCATACTCATGGAGCTGACAATAGGCTTAAAGATAAAAGCAAGATAACAAAACAAAACAAATGAAGACAAAGCAAAGGCTTCAGTAGCATGCCTATTAGAAAATATATCAAAATCATTTGTAGAAAATAAAACAGTTTAACTACAATACAAATGTCAAGAAATATAGTATGATTAAAAGAAACATGGAGGATGAATGGCTGCCATTCGTTTGCTCCCAGAAATCACTTTTGTGAAACAACAAAACCAAATGTCACTGCAACATATAGTAATGAGATTACTATTGTTGTTACGGTTCATTTGATTGCATTTGTATTTCACGTCCCACAAAAGACCCTGAGGTTAGGTAGCAAGACAAATGCAACGTTTAAAATATAATGGTGTATTGTAAAAGGGGTGAAGTGAAAAAGGAAGACAGGACAAAGGAGCTGAAGAAGCCCTAATTACAGACTGCAGAAGGTATAAACATTAAGAAGTGAAAGTAGTGCACCGTTTAGGACAATGCAAAACCTAGTGCTGTAGCACAAATACAGTTTGATGAGAAAAAGAGAGGAAAAAAAACAAACAAAAAAAACATGCACGCCAGTAAAATGCAACACTGTTGTAAATACAACTGCAAATTAAAGCTGCAGAAAATAATGTTGGGATTTAGTGCACGGAACAGTATATAAGTCAATTATTTTATGCTCATTTTATGGCAAGTGTGCTCAGTGCTGCTGTTTATTACTAATGCGATGGTTGCACATTAGAGCGCTGTGTATTCTGTGTTATAGTATCTGCACTTCCAAGTGAGGCTTTTGGAATTGCAGCAGATTAGCATCGCGTATAACAACATTTAGACTTTGTTTTGTTTTTTTTAAAATCACCTAATGAACAAAGGCACATTCCAGTGAGAGAATAATGCCAAGTTTGCACTGTTGTAACTTCACGGTTGACTCATTTGTGATCTTAGTAAGGTACAGCAGAGAATTTTTACTGACCTTAAAACATGCTGCAAATAATTCACAAAAACATGAGACAAAGCTCTGCAGCCAAATTATATATTAGGCATAAATTACAATGATGGTTCATCCACATACAAAGAGAGCCACTTTTGTAACTCAGTTTGACAAAGCTCGCTAACCCAGTCTTGCTTTGTAGTGCACCCCCCTTTGGAAACTACAAATGATGTACTGGTTAATCATACCAGTGTTTGCACTGGCAATTAGACACCATAAGCATCCCTGATACTGTGTTTGTGGCCACTTGTTCTTTGAAATGCCACAGTAGGTGTTTTTGTGGTGTTTTACTGCTTCTGAGAGAAATATCAGCATTGTTTACTACATTGTTTACCAGTTCCTTCTTCAGATTTTTTGCAGTTTCATGTAAGTATGGTAGTGCATAGTTGGCTTCTATGAGCTTGTTTACTGGAATCAGCTGCCTAGAGCTTTTATTGTGACGTTAATTAGAGCAGCAAAGCGCATGGCCTATGTGCAGGATGCTGAACCAAAACTAATGAGCTAAAATAAGGCTAAAAGCTGCACATAGGTACCAAGTCAGCCATTCATTCTAACTGAGATTTGTGCTATGAGCATGTTCATTGCACACAGAGTAATTAGGTACACTGCTTGCCTAAAAATAATGCTATGTTGACAATTTCCTATTACAGCAATATTTAATGTGAATTTGACAAACTTTCAAATTTGGACACTAACACTGAAAATTAACACGGTCTTTGGTGTTCTCAGTGTAGTAGCTCTCATGTCACCAGTGCCATCGAATACTATGCTTTAGTGTCCTTTCGAGACAACCCCTCTACCACTGGTTGCTTCAGTGCAAACGTAAGGGAAAAAAAATGAGAGGCATAGCAACACTCAGTCAGATAATAACATCAAAATGTATTCAATGTAAACACATGAAGTGTACGAGTAAAAAACCCCAGCACTGAAATATGAGCAGAGTTTTCATAACCTAAAGATTAATGGTTAAGGGTGTAACATTTGGCAGACTTCCCAGCAGGATTCATCCTCATTTCCAAAAGGGAGGATGAAACTTGAGATTAAATGAAGTAAAATATTTATATTAAGTATAAAATACATGAAGTCTTTTTGAACTCTTCACATTCAGAGCTGGCCCTTTTAATCATGCATGATTCAGCTCCGCCAAAGGATATGTTATTAAATGGCACAAGGCCACAGCTGAATAATTAATTTTGAATTTGTGAAACGACAAGATGTTCTTACTTTCCAAAGCATGAGAAAAAAGAAAAAGCGAAGCACGCCGACAGACCCCGAACTTTACGTATAACAGATGTGTGCATACAAACCTGAATGAGTTGTTGGTGTGCCACGTTTCCACAGTAAAATGTCTGCTGGTTGTCGACAAAGCCTGGAAGCTCGGTCTCCTCAACTTCCTCACCACTCAGCATCAACACTCTGGGGGAAAACATACTCTTGAGATAAGATAGGCATTTTCAAAATTGACCCTGTCCTTATCTGGCATTCTGCACAAACGCTCACCGTGTCTGACCCACAAAAGACAGCACCAGCATGTCATCTGTCTCTCTGCCAGCCTCAGAGCGGAGAGGCCACAGACCTTGAAGGGAATTTGAGAGTGTTAAACTGAAAAAGTTACTTTCAGCACCAATTTGCAAAGAAATAAAAGAAATGCAATATCAAGACAGTGCCCAATGTTAAACTGTTCCATTTGTCAAATGTTAACATGTTGGAGGATGTACAGGTTGCAAATCACCCTCAAGGAGCCATTGATTGCCAAGTAAATAATTGCCTCTCATAAAGAGGCCAGGGGCAAGAGCCAGCAGCTAACTCTTTTAGGGCATAGATGGTCGATAAAGAGCTATAACCTAACAAGTGTGAGCAGACCTTAACTGGCCTGTGTGTCTCATTCAAGCACCGGAGAAGAGTCCTTTGAGAGAAACCTGATTTTCTGGGATTAAGAGGCGTCTGCTGTCGTTAAAACCTGACGAGCTTCCTAAAATTGTCTGCTTACCATAGCAGACACTGCAGAGCACTTTGATTTTCTAAATTAAAACAAATGCCTCCAAATCAAACCTTGGCAATTTTCCTGTTATTCAGAAAGTGCAGAGGGAAGACCTATGACATCCGAGCCATCTGTGCCTGCTCACGTGCCAAACCTGAACGAGCAACAGCTGGCATCTTGGCCAGCAGAGGCAAACAGATGTGCGGGGTGAAGTGGCTCTACTGTGAAGTCAGTAGAATATTAAGGTCCCGATAAAGTCAAGGCTCAAGAGGGAGATGGCTGATGAGACACAGACTTACACACACAAAACACACAAACCTTTGATTCCCGGCAGGTCAATGCTGGCATGCTCATGAATTCCAATGCCGTTGCGGATTATCCGAAGAGAGCCCTCTTTAAATGCACCTGAGCATGTCACCAGCTGAAAGCGGCAAAGAGAGACATTAAGACAAAGATTGAGATATCAAGCTGTCGCTTTTCTTCCCTTTTTTTGTCATTTAAATAACACCTTATTTCTGCTTCCAACCAACTATTGCATTTTTGTAAAGAATAAATCCTTTCACACAATCTATAATTTATATATATTCTAACACATCATTCACATCTGTAACAAAACTGTCTATTACAGTCACTAATCACAAGGGAGTGAAAAAAGCTGCAGAGAGCCGAACTCAAGGACATGACTAATGGGACAAGAAACATGAGCAGTCAGTCATACCATTTTACTCCCAAATGAAGTCATTTAAATAATATGGCTATAATGTAGCGATGTCTTCATGTTTCAAAGACCCCAGCAATTAACCTGCTCACTGCATTGTTGTCATGATTATTCAGTTAATCAGCGATTAATTTTCTCTATTAATTTCCTAACTGTAAAATGTGATAAAATTAGGGATGCACAGATATATCAGCCTTACGTTGCTATTGGCTAACACTGGGTTTGATTAATGTTATGAGCCAATCAGCAACTAAAATCATTTGTTGTTGTCAGTAGCAGATATCCATCTGCTGCTGTGGTAGCTAAAGGTCCAAAGTCTGTGTGATGAAGACATAAAAGACTCTGAAATATTTAAAAACGTTTTTCTTTATGAATAAGGGATGGGCAGAAACACAAAAACAAAAAAATAACAACATTTCTAGTTTAAGTCATACAAAGTCGTAAAAGTGCCAAAATCCTTCTTATACGGTTTCTGATAGTAAAGGAGACATCAAAGGAGACATCAGTACAACTAAAATGTAGTGTGTAGAAATTGTGAACTGGCTCACAGTAGAGCTTCTCTGAGACTGCCATTTTAAACATCACGCTGTTGAGATCCAGCAGCCTGAAGGTAAATAACTGCCTGTACAGTATGACTGGAGAGCACCAGAATGTTATTTATGCATCCAGTCATGGTACACTAACAGGATTAATACCAGAGCCCGCATAATCTCAGCCTCTACCACCTGCCACCCAACAGTTTCCTCCCAATAGAAACAGTCATGATGATCTTGGCAACCCACCTCGCTCCCTTGAGCATGTTTTCGAATGCCCTCACACGCTCAGCCACACTCTCATGGGGCTGACTGCATTTTCCTCTGTTGCACATCCATGAACACAACCCCTATTATGATTTATCTGAGAGAGGTCATGTTATATTTTGTCCTGCGCCATGTGCGTCAATCCTCTGCCATCTTAACTGCGTTGCAATGTGTTTGCATTAATTAACCGGGTCAAATGCTCTCCAGATTTGCAGCTAATGGCAAATTAAAACAATTGTGACTGGATTTATTTCTGGCCCTTGAATTAGAGAGAATGGATGAATGCAGGCAGTGGCTGATGCTGCGCTGGGTCTGTACCCAGAAGAGTGGCTCTGTGCTCTAGTGGACCGCTGCCTTTGGAACCACATCAAATACCCTGAGGCCTGGTGTCAAACTCTGCCAACAAAACCTTCTGTACTGCACCTCCCTGTGCCCCAGTGATTCAACACAAAGGAGGACAAATGTTCAAATTAGAAATTGTTTTTTTGTCAAAGTACATACCTGCAGTTCTGTGTTGAAGAACATGCCAAAAGCTGGTTGCATTTTAAGATAAGCATTATATTTTGAGGAATAAGAGAACATTTTCTGGATTTGTAGCTCCATTTTAAATCTGACATTACCATGCAATACAAGCTAGATCACACTGTATCTCGAATACAAATGGTTTGATATCTGCTGAAGGTAAACAGAACTAAGCACACACAAGTGCTGAAGATGATGGATTGTTGGGATACATGCAGACAGGGACGAGGTCTTCACTGTCAGTTTGAAAGGGTGTAAATATTATTAGAGGAAATTACATTCACAGCAATCTGGCTTTGTGCAATGGAATAAGAAAGCCAATTTAGGTTTGTGCAGCAGGGGTGCATTTTAACATCCAGCGTAACTGCAGACCAGCTAACCAACATCTAGACTCAACTGGGATAACTAGGTGAATGTTAATACCTAGTGTTGAGGCGCTAACAGTGGTTTTAAATTAAAAAGAGCCATACATAAGAAGAACAACCATATTACATAGAAAACTCACAGGAATCTCCTAAGTGCACTGTACGCAGATTTTCCAGCTTTTGCAAGTTTGTGCTGTGAGGCATTACAAGCTCAATTCTGCTGAGAAGAACACTGTTAACATGGCTCTGGAAATCGCTGCATTGGTGGTATAAGCCGAGACTCCCTGAAGGCTGTGACAAAGATGATAATAAGGAGGAAAACTCAGAGGGAGACTCAACATAAGGGAAGTGCATCCAGTGACTGCTTGAAGGGTTTTCAGTAATCACCATGTCAAACTCTCTAGCAAACGCCCCCCCCCCCCAAAAAAATTTTTTTTAATTTGATTTTGTTACAGAATATGTAAATATGATGCAGCCTTATTTGCTCTGAAACTCTGTTTTGTTTTTTTTTAGTAATAAAGGATTAAGTTTGTGGAGTTTACCTGGCCTTGGCCTTGCCTCTCAAGATCAACCACACACATATCCACAATAGGGCCCAGATTGGTGAATGTCTCCATCACAGCCACGTATGAGCCTTGCTCATTGCTGTCCACGTTGAGCTGCAGATAAACAATATTGTCTTTACAAAGGATGTAATCTGCACATTTTCTTTGACACATATGTCAAATTACGATGATATTGGAGGTTATTAATTCACTATTTAATATACTTATTATATTTAAATTTAGTAAACCAAAATGCAAACTTAAAAATAATGACCACTAAAATAGAGCAGAATAATGGAGTCCCATGGTATGAAAAACACTGGAGGATTTATTACACATTTCCACACACATCTACTTAAAGTTTAACTTCTTTTAACTTAGTTTAACTTTTACTTTAACCAGAGGAAAAAACAGTGTGTTTAAAGTGAGTTTCAATATACGAATTACAAAAAAAAAAAAAAAAAAAAAAAACACCCCCCCCCCACCCCCCAACAAAAAAAAACAAACAAAGAAAACA
>VOQK01005221.1:21947-33470 GCA_015052645.1 Benitochromis conjunctus
AACGTTTTTAATGTAAAATTGAATTGTTTCATAATTTCAGTAAATCTAAGTAAAGTAAAAACAAACAATGTTTGTTATTAAATTTACCCATCACTGTGTACGTGGTCTCAGACATATTGACTTGCAATTAATAAAGCGCTCTGCCTGACATTTTAACATAGAGCCGATTCTACGTGTTTATTGAACAGATTTGTCCCAACTGCAGCAGACTTTATAACAATCTAAAACTCAACCAGCTCCTAACTCAAACGCACTACAAGAGCAAAACTAGAAAACTAGCAAGAAAGCCTTTTAGATCTCTAACCTCCTCGGAAAGTAATTAAAGAAAGGTGCTACAAACCAAATGTCGCCTGCCTTGAACATGAGCCTTAGCTTCAAGCACAGTATTGAAATACAATCATTACCTAAATCAACTTTAAAAGGGATAAGTGACAGCCTGGCAAGCAAGCAACAAAGAGGCGAGATAATTTTTTCTTATCTTCTGTGCAAGTGCAGACAGATCTATTAGCTCAGGGGCATAAACCACTAAAAAGTCAATTGTAACAAAAGACAGCACAGAGATGGTAAGAACAAAAAGCAGCGGTAAGAAAATCAGAAAGAAACAGAAAGGGTCGTTGTGCCAGGTAGTGAGAAAGTGATGGGAGAAATGCCTGAGGAAAGGCAGGTGGATAAACAGATGGAAGACCGCCAGCGATACTACGGCCTAATGAAAAAGAGGAATGAAAGACCTCTCCAAGCAGCTCCACGTGCAGGTCTTTGAGCGCCACCGTGCCGTCCATTAGCTCCTCCTTCTCCAACAGCAGCATGAAGAGACGTCCCTCCATGTCACCCAGCAGGTACCGTGAGCCATTGGGGTCCACTCGGTTGTGGCAGACAATGGTACTTTGCTGTAAGTGAGAGCAGGACACAAACACATCAAACACAACATGACCGACAGTGGTCAGCCAACACCTATAAAACGCTTGCCTCTCATAGGGTCCACACTTTAGCAAATAAACCGTTAGTCAACCATTTATACTTGAACTGTCTGCAGGCATGTAACAGTGCCCCACCACCAAAGCAGTTCTTTGAGTATTAAAGAATTCTGTATTATGTGTACACCACTTTAGGTACAAAAAAAACTTTTCATATTTACTATAAAAGATCTCTGAAATTGCATGTGCGTGCACAGAGCCGGAAAACTAAGTTGTCAGTGCTCTCTGTTGGACAAACTTTGCAATAGCAACCGTATTTCTAAAAATATATTTTGTTTGCTTGTACAGAAATATCTTGAGTTTATCTGTCACTGATATATTTTTGATATGCTAATATTCCCCAGGAGTAATCTGAAACTGACTGCTTCATCAGCCATTCGTACAATAATCTAATGCCACGCCTATATTGTTTTATCAGTGTTTGCTGTCATAATTTATCATACCGTTTCAAATATGCTTTCTAAACCCCTGAAAAGGTAACACAAAGACCTATCAACTGAGGCTGTTGTAGAATATTTTACAGTACCTTCACTTTGACCAGAGCTTTATGGATGCTGTCAGGCTCCCTTTCAGCTTTCAGCCTTGAGCTTTTTCAAAAACTCTTATTCTAAACAAAACTGAGCAGCCCCACAACATGTTAGGAGATGCAGGATAAGCTGCATGGATGGACAGAATAATAGTCCAGATTAAAGCTGGCATTTAACTCTCGTAGTGTGACCGAGTTTCTGTTACTTTCCTTCAAAAGGAGATATTATTATTGTCAACGACTGCTGTATACGCAGAGTCAATTTCTCACTTGATCAAACCTTTACAAAACTCATTTTCACAATCACCCAGCCTGGGGCATTACTTAAAAACGTTTGTCAAAAACTTTTATTTTCACAGTTTCGCAAACTTGTGGACTCCTCTTGACTGAATGGCAGGTAATTAGCTTGTTAGCTCTGACATGTGAAACCAGCCTACTTTCTCACCAGCTACCGTAATGCCCTGGATGAGCTGAGACATTTTCAGCAGACCTCCGTGTTGGCAGAAGCTTTGGTGTTCCACATTCATTTTTCACTTTGGTGCTCCAGAGTGACAATTTATTAATTAGCTGCCAAAACAGTTCTGTTATACATCAAAGGACAAACCTCTGTGTTTTCTTGATACTTTTGAAAGGGGCGTGTTTGAACTGAATACAAATAACATATAAGGTGAAAAAAGCCAAATTAAAAAACGCGGCATCAATGATCACTTAACAACAACTTTCCTATTACCTGTTCCTATTCAAACACTGACAAGGAAAAGCTAGACAACGTTATCGCGCAGTAGAGATATTTACATACACAGCAGAGCCCCCCAGGTAATTTAAGAGCTCTCCAATAAGACTTCTGGAAAGTCTGTGTTATGGAAGTAGTTTTTTTTTTCCTCCTTCACTTTGTTCCTATACCTTTAAAATGTTGTTTTATTATACAAATAGATGTTAACAGACTACAAAACCCAGTAAAAAGAGTAAACTCATAGGAAAAGAAAAAAAAAGAAAACCATGTTTTGAAATTAAAAAACAAACTTGCAAGCGGAGTGGCAATGCTTAGTTGTTTCTTTCCGGTTCTCCACTCAAATTATGGGTAAGGAAGGGCGTAATGGCAGGGCAGGACAAATCCCTAATTAAGAAAATTTGATTTCATTGCTTCCGAGGTCTCTGGTACTCCGATCTGTGGGGAAGACTGAAACGTACAGTGACATCCTACTTTAGATTCCACAAATCCAACTAAAAAGATGAATTTGTCAACTTGAATCATGATATGTAAGAAAAATGTTTAAAGAAATGGTTTGATCAACATATGGAGGGACATGTAATGTAAACAACTGTCCATTGTTTTCTCATCTTCGTGTTGTCAATTCAAGGATTTTTTTTTTAATTGGGGTTAATAACTTTGAGGTACTGGCACAGAAATTACATCACATTTCATAACAATTTGATAGGTTTGTCTTCAAAATCCCAAACCCCGTTATAAACAGACTGTGCTACAAACCTGAAGGTATACTGGAGTCTTTTGAAATATATTACATAAAACGATATATTCAAGCTTATAAAAAAGCAGACCCTGCAACAGTAAAATGTTTCCTGGAGTCTTTAGATTCACGGTCAATAAATGAAGAACAAAACAAGTTACTGAAATAGGAAATTACAAAAGCAGAGCGTGATAAGGCCACATCAGGATAAAAAAAAAAACTAAAACCACAAAACAGGATGAGATGGCTTCCTGGCAGAGGATTTAAGTTATTTAAAGGTTTACTAACGCCTATTCTTTTAAAATGTTTCAATTCTATTTTGAAGGGTAGAAACAACCCATCATCATGGAAACAGGCCATAATATTAGCAATCGAAGAAGAGGAAAGAGAGAACAGAGGGTAGGTCATACAGAACCACTTCCATATCACACATTATAGAATATTTACTTGAATAATTGCAAAAACACCAGAAAATATTATGCCTGATTTGACAGATTCTGAAACAAAAATAACCCCAAAAAACAAAAATAGGATTAACTGATAAGAGGAACATGCAAGACAATGTGAGGCGATCACTGCAACTGGTTGATATCACGAGCAAAAGGGATTCAAAGTCACTGGCCAGCAGTCTTAATACAGAAAGGGCCTTTGATTCTGTACAATGGGGAGTTTTTGTAGCTGGTGTTAAGGTGGTCTGGATTTAAACATGGATTTATAGGCTGTCTTTAATCATTAAACCATTCACCAGCTGCCCAGAAAATTAAAGGAATTTTGGTTAAAGGGATACAACACCAAATATGTGTAGACGCAAACTTTTGACTCCAACCTGCCAATCTCACATCCAGCTTGGAACAATTTGGTTTTAACTTAGGATACTAAACCAGATCCAAACTCATCTGGGAACTGGGTGGAATCGATGGACTAGTGTGGAATTTCATTGACTTTTTTTTGGTGACAGGCACAGGTGTAGACTTCTGGGACTAATATCTTCCTCCCATCATCCCTTACCAGTCGGGAAAGTTTGCCTGCTCTAAGCCTGGTTCTGCCAGAGGTTTTATCCAGTTAAAAGGGGAGTGTTCCCTTCCAACTGTCACACAGTCCCTGCTCATAGGCAGTTGTCTGATTGTTTGTGGGGTGTTCTCTGTTTCACTGTAGGGTCTTTACCTTACAATATTAGGTGCCTTGAGGAGACTGTTGTTGTGGTTTCGCGCTATATAAATAAAATCAAATTGAACTGAAATAATGTTAAAAATAACCACTGTCATGTAATTAACTACTGACTATATTGTATTAATCCTGGTGACCCTTTGTTAGGGTTTTTTAAAAAAAGGACCCACACATTAACCCACTGTGAAATTCTTAACCTATAATGAGATAAAAATATGTTAAGACTTTGATAGCTGGTAGATTACTGGTGTAAAAACTTCAAAGTTCAAACGAATTTAACAAATTTAAAGGTCCAACACTTGTTCGTGACTCATTTTAAACATTATGAGAGCACATAAACAAAACGGATGAACATCAGCCATTGCTGCTGCTAAATGTAACCCTACTCTTCCATATTAATGTTTCACAAATTCTGTGACTATCTACAGCAGGTAGATGATTAAGTAATTACCTATAAACTTTTAAGAGAAAACAAGCTTTCCCGTTTCCAAATGGGTGAAGTCATAGAAAGTTTGACTCATGAATGAACCCTGAAAAGGCAATAATCAATCATCCTTAAATTGGGCAGATAAGTTAATTATTAGCATCGTCAACAGTCCTAGCAAAGATATTTGTTTTGAAATGAAGATGATAAAGCAGTGTAATTAGAAGATTTCTTAATCTGAATGATTTCAAATTTTCTTTCTGTAAAGAGCAGTGAGGGAGGAAAGAAAATCCTCTAATTATAGAAGTGAGAAGCCGTTGAGGGGCTCTTGGGCCTTGAGCTCTTTTAAATGCCAGCAGAAAGACTACAACTTAATCTTGATAATACTTAAACCCTGGGGTATTGGAAGCTTAGCACTGATAAGAGTCATAACAAAAGAAAGTACATGTACACCTCAGGGTTTAAAAAATATAACAAAACAATCATGCTCGCACAGTGGGATTCTGAAGACAGCTTTACAATCACACTCTTCATTTCACACCGTTTTATAAACAAGCTTCATATTTGGGGCTCATGCTCCCAGACAAGCTCTATTTAATTAGTTTGCTTCCAACAGCCCAGAACTAACAGCTATTTTGATCCATCATTGAATTAGATATAGGATACTTGTGATAAGGCACTACTACCAGCTCCGCAAGTGACTTTACACACTAACTCTATTTTGACTGCCCCAGTACAGAAATATTCTATTTGCTGAGACTTACAGTACTGAGGCTTCAAACAGTCACAGTCTAATTCAATTCTACATTACCGCAACTTAAATGTTTACCTAGCTATGTGTTAACATTACCTTGATAGTGGGTGGTGCAATGGCCAAGTATTTGTCTCCATTGTGGTAGGTGATAGACTCTTGTCCTATGATTATAGCTCCACCAAATGGCTCAGGGACTAAAATACAAGCACACAAGCAGGAGAGAGATTATTCCGTGAAATTTCTGATATTTTTCATGTTTTGGAGATGTTTACAGCACAGAAACTAATATCCTCTGTATTACCAGTGATTAGTCGTGCTGTGGGTTAAATGTGTTCAACAACTGAATTCATTCATGATTCGTAAACTAAACTTACACACTTATGAACTAGCAATTCATAGCTCACATCCTCGTGTTTTCACACAGCAGTTCTTATTATTGTCATGGCTATATGCTGAGTCCCCCCCCCCCCATTTTTATAAGAACAAACATCTAAAAGAGATAACTGAAGTCTTTTGATTACCTGGGATCACCATTGATGCCTCAGCCTCCACATTCTCCTGTTTCCAGGGGCCTTTGTTAAACTCCTTCTCCCTCAGAGAAACCTCATAGGTCTTCACATGGCGTCCCTGAGGGTCCTATGAAACACAACATATGGAGAAAAACTGGTCATTAACTGCACTTCGCTTGTGCATTGATTAGTTACCATAGGCTTGAAACCATTTTCACAGAATAGATAAATTACATAGAAATGTCCCAGATATCTGAATTTGTCAACATATTGTTTTTTCATTTCTTTAAAGACACATTCCCACATTATGGACTGCTCCCCCTACTGTACCTGGTAGATGAAACAAACAGTTGGAGCCTGGCAGCCATACAGAAAGTGAACGTCGATGACCTGGAGCTCCTCCAGTCTGATGTTGAAAGCTTTGAGCTCACGGTTGTCCCTGTCCAATGGGATCACCTTAAACAAGCCATCATACAGCCGCAGGCCAATCATGCGGCATTCTGGGTCTACAATTCCAATGATACCTGTCTCTGACGGACGCCCAATACGGTCCTGCAAAATAGCACAAACTGTTTCAGCACTGCAAGTGTATGAGAAAGCGTCACATTACGTACCACATCGCTAGTAATATTTTTCCAGCTTTTATTGTTTTTAAATAAGGTTTAAAACGTCCAAAATGTCACTGATACAAACCACATTAAAGATACAAAAATTCTGAAATGTTAGCTAAAGGTGGTTACCAGTTTAAATGGCAAATGGATAATTTCAAACAGTCTAAATTAAGATTAATTAATATGAATGTAGTGGCAAGTGAACTGCTGCATTCAACCAAGAAGAACAAAATACATACTGTCCTTCATATGAACAAACCATAACAAATAGATTAATGTCCTTATAAAGTGACTATGTCTATACATAACTATATTTGGGTTGTCATCTCACCTGGACATTGCCATGGGCTCGGGTGATGATGTCAATGCTCTCCCCGGTCTGTTTGTACTCTAGGATGCAGGCGTTGTACTTAGATGTAAGAATGAACAGCAGGTCTTTGCTCTCACCCTGAAGAATGAGGAGGAAAAAGGCACCAGAGTTATATGATATACACCTGATCAGCCTCCGTGAGCCCAATTAAAAGAGAGTTTGCATGTGTCATATCCTATTTGTAATGTGCAGACTTTCACTCTATTTAACCGGCAAAATTTCCATCCTCCAACCAACTGTGTAGATAATCGAGAAACATGCCACAGTACAAATTATTTATGGTGCGGTTAAATATGTATTAAATAACCAGACCACTAACTAGTCCAGCAGGAAAAATAATTAAAAGTGCTACCGACTGCACACAAAACCCCTTACCTTGGGTCTGAATAGCTCCATAACAGCAATTCTGCCATACATGCCCACTTCTTTGACGGGCCTCAGCCCCTCTGCTGTGACCACATAGATCTCCAAACGTGTGTTTTTAGCTATGAGCAGATTGAGGTCTTCAGCAGAGGTGAAGTGACCTGCAGAAAACCAACGTTTACATTATGTTCAATACACTGGTTTTAATGTGAGAGTAGTGGCCACACAGAGAAATGAAAAATGTCCACAAATATCAGTAACTTGGGGCAATATTATGGTGCTTCTCAAATACATTTACATATGAACGTAGCTGCTGTTTTTTTATGACTTCTTCAGTCTTCCGCTAAATTGCTAAGTCTATTAGCAGCTAAAAAATAACAAATTACAAGTAAATTATTCAACTTGCTCAAGTGTTCTAATTTATCACAATACGTAAAATAGCAAATGGTTACTTTTGTTCAAAATGTAGTGTAAAACTATCTATCTTGGCCAAACTGGTTAATTCCATTATCTACTCCAACAAAGGTAATTGTATCAGAGTTACTGTCACAATCAACGTGTTACCATGGAAAGTAGTAATTTCATAAGTTCTTTAAATGTCTTTACACTCTGATTGCACTTGGCACTATCAATTATCAGATTGCTTAACAGTGAAAGTAACTTCTAAGTATTAGATTTCATCTCTGTAGACTATTACACGTGAGCATTCATCTCGAGGTCTCTACTATCGCCATGAAAATAAAAAGAGAGTAAACATGAAGAGATGATGCATCCTACGCAACCATTTCATGAGTGCATGTCAAACTGTAACCTTAACGTGACAGAGAATTCCTATGCGTCTAGTCTCAAATACAAAAAGACAGCAGCATAAGTGTCTCTATCAGCTTTAATACATCACGTTTTTTGTGAGTCAAATGAAGAAAAACTTCATCTAGCTTAACTCGTTTAAAGTAGGGCACTAAGTGTGTGTGACACGCTAATGTCTGTGAGCAGAGGAAGCGCATTTTGATCCGCGGCAACTGGAATGCAGGACACAGCTAACGTTACATCCAAAAGAAGAAGCAAGAAAACAAAACGTCTGCCGTGTTTATTTTAAAGCAGACATGACAAGAGACGTGTGTGCTACGACCCATATACAAAAGAGCAGACCCTATGTGACAAGTAAACCGTTGACATAGCAAAACATGAGCTAGCGGCTACTACAGGCCCGTTTGGAGCACTTTAGTTGTAGCGCGGGAGCAAAGCTAACATGCAGGTGGCAAATGTTTCCTCACTGTACAACGGCAAAAAACACCGCGGATTTACCTGTGATGCAGGCGTTAACCGCCGTAGGTTTCTGGGCTGTTACAACGTAATTGTACGACATTTTTGACAAAAACAAAAGACAAACACCAAAATAGTGTTTAATCTCTCTCAAGTGACAAAATCATTGATAATAAAGCTTCCGGAAGTAGAAAGCGGAGAGCTGTGGATGTCTGAGATGCAGCGCCGCCAGCGTCGCGGAGGGCTACCAGCAAGGCAATGATTTTATTTATTTATGCTGATTGTAGCACCGTCCAACAACTGGACGATAAAACAGAAAAAAGCATTAGTCAGTCGCTAAAAGAAAATATATTCATATGAAATGTAAAAATGAATAAATCAAATAATTGGTTTAGTGCAATTATTATTATATTTCATTTGTTTTTTCTTCTGAAGAGCCTGAAAGTCCAACACTGACCACTTGGATTTAGGTGATCGGAAATTAAACCCATATAAAGAACTGTAACGCTGCAACAAAATTTTAATAAAAATATTTTTTTAAATGTTGCAAAATAAAAACTCTTTTTTCACTTGGATACAAACTGCTCGAGCTTTTTCTAGTTTTATGGGAAGAACACAGAAAAAGCAAATAAAACTCCCAATGCTAACATAAAATGTGTTCTCGCCCTATCAGATAATGGCTAAGAGTCCTTGAATGCACTCGAGTACAGGTATTTCACACAGTTAAAAACGAGTACGCCCAATTTCCCCTGTAGTGAGCAGTGACCCCTGCTGTCGCACCAGTACTATTGCAGAACAAAATATGTTTCCTCAATTTTTCCCGAATAAAAGCGGATACAAAAGCGATTCTCTCACATATGTAATAAATCGAGGGTGAACAGCAGTATTTGCCCCAAATGCAAAAAATATTTATTTAATATTTGCTGCTATTGAATATATGCTTGTAGAAGAATACTATATCAGTATTGAATAACGCTGCATTCACGTAATGAATACATAATATGAAAAAAAGGAAACGCTTCTCATTCGTTGTTTATGCAGGGCTCTAGAGTGCGACCAATTCTCAATGGTGCGACTAAAAAAAGTTACTAGGTCGCACCAGTGTGACATGCCGCTCGAGTAATAAAAAAAAAAAAAAGTCTCCATGTGGTCAACAACAGATTTTGCCCATATCATGATCTAAACCAATCAGAGATAGTCCAAGGCGGGGACCTCTCTGATTGGCCGTGGTCCAGATATTCCCGATGCCTACGCGTGTGAATGTGCAGGTGTTCCATTCACTAAGTTCAAGTCCGACATAATTCTTCCCAAGAAAAATAGCTTGAACGTAAACCCCACGTACAGTAATGATGTCGCGTGCGCCCAGTTTATAGGTGTCATCGCAGACACATTGAAAAAAAATACGTCAGTGGAAATTGCGAACAATATGGCATTCCTGATCGATGGATACACAGACATCGCCACAACAAAAGCGTCATTGTGTACGCTCGTACACAATGTGCACTTTAAGCACAAGTGCATTAAGCACAGGCGTATTAGTGCAACCGTGACAAAAAGTTAGTCTAGAGCCCTGTTATGTATGTTTGGGTGGTCGCTGCCATAGTTACAGTAGGCAATGCAATTGTTGATCATTTTTTGCCTTATTTTAGTTTGACTTTTTCTTGTGTTGTCTAATTTAGGCTACTCATATACTATAATATTCTGTGTCTCTGTACTTTAAAGACGGGTACAGTGACACAGGGCACTACTTTTATGAGTTGAGTACATGTATCCATGTATCATGTTGTGCTTCCTTGTGTTGTGTGGATATGTGTGGTAGTATATGTGAGCACACTAGGACAGATCCCTATCAACCGTGTCGCTTAACTGGTAACAATAAACTTGAATTTGAACTTAATTTTGCTTTTCTCTTTGTACATTGTTCGGCATTTCCGAGTGTACATTGAATCCACCATATCAGAGCTGTTGCCAATGAGCGACTTGAGGTGTCGTTGGCATGGAAACGCGTCCCCCTGCCGCAAAGTGACCTTTATATAATGGAAGCTCCAGAAAACTCGAAAGTACACAGCATGAGTATAAAAATACATATAAACCGTGGGAATAACCTGGTAAGTCACTTTGTCGTTACTTAGAAATGTTCCCCACAAACCTGTGAAGTTTGCTAACACTGCGGCATAACAGTCTAACGGTAGTCGTGTTGTCTATGAAGCTTTGTTTTTACCTTAAAACTCACGAAGCGGCAAATTACCTTGATAAGCCAACATTATTGTCCAGCAACTTTTGAGCTGTCATTGTTTTCCAGTAAATGATTATAGCCCACCTGATTTGTAATATTCCATTACTCATAGAAACTGGAGTGTAGTATAGGAATATAGCATGGTATATATGTAGGTATATTTTTTTATGGTTGCAGTAGATTTCATTATCCTTATGTTCATGTGATTCAGTAGAGTACATATTCATGTAGAGGTGAGATATATAGAGAATGTAGTTTATAGAGAAGAGGATGTCAGCTATAATGGACAACAGTAGACACCCTCTCCACAGTCTCATGGCTGGCAGGTACCCTCTGTCCCTTATTCCATTTATTAGTTATCAGTCCATTAAAACAATGATCAGGTAATCTACTACTTGGAAGAAGACTGGACTAGATGCTCCAGTCTGCATGCCAAAGTGTTCTTGGGTAAGGTATTGAAGGTATTGTAGAAATGTGCTATAACAACCAGTCCTTTTGCAATCTTTTATTGCAAACGGACTGGGAAAGTCACAATGAACAAGAACACACCAGACTCTTTCAAAATAAAACAGGAAACATGGAGACGTAGACATGACAACACAAGAGTTTGACAATACACAGCCCTCAAACACATGACAGACAAGAAACAGAATACAAAAACTCATGAAACAGATGATAATGATGGTAAAACCAAACTCAACTAAACCCTAAATAAGAATAACAAAGGAACTTATCATCACGACCTTAACATAAGAGACTGAAAAATACAAAATAAAGTGCAAAACGCCAGGTCAGAGACCCAGCCCGTGACATTTTTTATCAGCAAAACTGCTTTTAGCACACAGTCTTTTTTTTTT
>VOQK01005228.1:9372-22759 GCA_015052645.1 Benitochromis conjunctus
GTTTTTATTATCCCTGTCTTTTCTGCATACCTACAGCAACAGCTTTAGAGCTCATTCTAACCAGAAGCAGGAAATGAAATCTGGTTGTTTTCATTTTTATAGACTTTTGCTGATAACAACAAAAGTCTGTAATAACAGCACAGACATTTTTTTTAAAGTATTATCAGTGGCCGTTGAGCCCTACCATAGTGCAGGAACATTACAGCTTTTGTACACAGACATAGTAGGAGGTAAAAGTGATACTGCAGCATGTCCTATCATGTTAGGCATGCAGTTCACATAATCACTACACTAAGGTGAGGCGGATGTCTTCTCAGGGTACATAGTTGTGTAATTATATGCAGCACAAACCTCCACAGTTAGAAGGAATAAAGGAGAGCTTTAAACTCTGACCTTTATGGTCAAATGATTTAACAGTAAATTAAGTTCCTACCAGCTTCAAAGAATAATGCAAAATGTGGATATAGTACAAATCAGTATTATCTTGACAAGAGGTTTTACTATCATATTAACATGTGCCTTTGACTCCATATGTCTCGTATTACACAGAGAAAACATAGCAAGTATGGCCTAGTTGTATCAAAGGAGTAATGTTTGGGGACTTTTTTGTTGTCAGGAGTATCACAAAAAACAAATACATAAACACGGCAAATGCATGAGTTATTTTAAAGTATTGAATTATCATTATAGAAGGTTTGAAAATGCAGTTTAAAACAGATATGGGTTAAAATATAGTCACATGGCAGGAAGTGCAAAAGGAAAGTTCCCCATTAAGTAACCACAGATTTTGAAGAACGGCTCAAAAGAACATGATGCAGCTTCTGCAGGCACAGTACAGGTATATACAGTTTTCATTCTAATGTTGTGTGTGGAGTCAGCATCTGCCGAGGAGTGAGAAACACTGAGAAATTAATTTCCTACATGTCTGGCAATATGCAAAGCACCTCCATCGGGTCTGCAAAAGACTGTGGCAGACTTACTATTCCACTGTAATGTCTCTGAACAGGCAAGCCCATTAATAAATTATGGTAAGTCACACATTGACCCTCTTGAGACATCTGGTGCTACCCCATCAAGCCAGCCAGAGAGCATGGCACAGCTGCGTCTGCTCCTGCATTATGGCTAAAGCTGCAGCTGTCCAGCTGAGGTCAATACTTGCATTTACCTCATCATGCTAATCAAATTGAGGTGCATGAGTGAAAGTGTCTCCCAGACAGCTTGAATTCCCCGAGGTCTGTCTGTCTAGTTGTACTGGGTTCATCGTTTATTCTCCCCCTACATCTTTGTAGGGGGAGCACATGCACCAAAGATCTTCTGTCTGCAAGTTAAAGGAGACTTTTGTCAGGTCAGGACAAACGGTGCCATTAAATTACAGCTGCAGCAAGAAAACATCAGAGGTGGAAGTTTCTTTGAATAAATGTTTGAGTTTCTTAAGCTACTAGGTGGAATGTGACCATCGGCAATGCCTCCCAGATTTGCTGTATTAGGTTTCTACTCATGCAAGGTGATACTTTACGCACAAGCTCAGTTTTAACTTTCAAATTGAGCACACTAGCCCTGCGAATGATAGGTTCTCTAATCAGAACTCTACACAGCCTGTCAAAATGATTTCTCAAGATCGCGTCTTTCACTGCAGGGGGAAGTAACAGTTCCCTTCCTGAACCGTGGCAGAACTTCACAAGTTATCAGGTTTGATGAGTTTTAGAGAGACCACACTATAAAGTAAGCAGCTAATTAAGGTATTTTAAAAGGAAGCAAATGTCTGTTTTTAAATGTGACTCATATATAGACTCTGGCCAAATCTGGACAACAGTGCTCAAAGATGCATTACCTCAAACGCTAGACTACATTAGCGCTGTGACATTGGCCCATTTCTACAGCAGTTAGTATTGTCTGCAGTGCATTCATTGCTCGTGGCATCTTCCACTCAGGGCAGGATGTGGTTGTGTACACACATCACTTTCAAAATAACTCTTCAACAGCCTTGTCTCTCCTTTTATAGTAAAGGCCGTGCTTATTGCACCATAGCCCACAGTGATGGACTCTGAATGGATGAAATGTGTGTGCTCACATAGAAGCAGCTGATTTTCTCTAAAAGTGGCATGTATCTTACGGGTAGAGGGTCAAGTTTGTTACGCCCTGTACTAACAGCACTAAAAACTTCTAATGAGAGGGGAGTCCTAGCCTGAGAGGTTTTAAGGAAGTGGGAAGGTGCACTTCCTGAAAATCACCGATGCTGAAACAAGGTTCTGCATTGCATGCAGCGAGATTACAGAACCACTTTTAAAACATTACGAGACAAACGCATAAACAAAGACAATATGTAAAAAACAAATCATGTCTTTATTTTCTGTGCATGATCTAACACATGCATTTGAAACGATAAAATGAATGATATGCTGCAGAGATGGTCATGTTATTAGTAAGAGGGAAAGAGGAAACCCCTGATCAACCGATAACGGTCCCTTTTTTTTTTTAACTTCCTTAACTTTGTATAATGCACCTCACTTTATTCCAAATCATATATAAACAGAGACTTTAGTTAATGGTTAAAAACACAGATTATGCATTGTACCTTTCTGATTACAACAGTGGACAGAGGAACTTGTCATCTTTTTTTCAGTTCCTGCTTCTTTATATTAGTAACTGGCTCCACCTTCTGGTAAAACCTGTTTACCTGAAAAAGGTTTCAATGTTCTATCCTATAAATAATATTGGCTATACTTGTAATTTATTAAAAAAGGAAGGAAAAAAAACAGCCACTGTTTGTAGGCCTTATAGTATTTTAGTATCATTTTAATAGCATAAATGCAATGTAATCATTAACAGCGTGGTGTGTTTTATTTACCAAACACAAATGAAACATTTCATGTGTTTTTGGTTTTTCTCTCTCTCCTGTGTTTTTCCATGATAAATATATTCACATATAGCATTTCAGAGAAGTGTTTAAAATTTCAGCCCCTAAACTTCCACTAGATTCATTTGGCGGTCTAAACCTCAGAGTTTTTGCCAAGACAGGTGAGGGCGCTGTTGTCATGGAAATGCCAGCTTTATCAAATTAAACACACAACAGCACCAAGGAAATAGCACTAATGTCCTGTACAGCATACATGACCTACATGCCTGACATATCAGTCACATTTAGAGTCAATTTTCACACTAGAAATGAAAGGCAGTGTGTGTGCGGTGTAATGATTAACTACTGTATCCATTGGTGCAAACTGCCAAGTCTTCAACTCTAAGCAGTCAGTTACAGATCGTAACTGATCATTTATTGTTTTTGCATTCAGTGTTTTGCCTGAAGGAAGCTTTTCACTTAAATACCAAATCTTTTGAGATTTTCATCTAAATGCATTTTTAATTTCAGCTTCTTAAGAAAGGCATTCATCAAGCTCATTGATCATACTCGGACTGAACTTTGTGGAATTGATCACAATCGGGGACTCCATCAGTGTGCCAAATTTCAAGTCTTTTTTTCCCCTTATACAGCAATAAAGATGAAGACTGTTCAAGAAGAAGAATGAAAAATGATGAAGAAGATGTATGAAAAACAGCATCACTACTTGGCCTCTAGTTAATCTTGCGTATCCTCCACTCTGTAATGGATTGTTGTGATCTCATAGATATGTTAAACAGCCACGCTTACCTTGAATGTTTAATATTTTCATAATAAATCTATGCAACAATTTAAGAGTCCAGACTGAATTTATTTCACCCTTCTCTCTATGCAAGCTAAATGAGCTATAACATCTATTTAGCGAGCTGAAACGTTTCTCCCTCCTGACACGAATACCAAATGTCTGGAAAAATAATCACAGGCTTCTATTGTTCGACCACAGTATTTAACTGCACACTTCCTTCTCATCTGAAAGCTATTTCCATTGCAATTTTCAAATCATATTAAACCTCTTTCCCCCGATGTGACTCTGAGCAAAAATCTAAAGTGTAAATAAAACAGATTTTAAATTTACAACAAAAACAAACCCCCTCAAAAGAATTTCAACAACAAATGTAAACTAAAGCCTGAAGCTCCAAAAGGAACAAGACCTTTGGATTTCCAAGCAAGCAGACGAGCAGGACCAGATGTTAGAGCGTGCCCTGAGAGTGTGCAAACTCATTAAACACTTTTATGGCTGAACTTGAAATAAACGTGTGAGAGAGAGCAAAGCTTTATGTGCTACCTGAGAGCAAGACATCAAATGGTACAGAGTTGCTAAGGACAAGCCTGTGCATGTCTGCGTTTCACAGTTATTTGATACAGCTGATTATTAAATAAAACAGAATCACAAAAAAAGCAGCTATTGCATGTAAAATTCAAGGAAAAGAAAAAAAAAGTTCATTTGATTTTCAGTTTTATTTTTTCATTTGAGCCTCTGCAGGGTTTGAGTAAAGAAAGGATTACCCCTTAACATTTTCCCCACCCCCCTTGCAAACCCACTCCTACCTCCAGAAGTCACCACCTCATCCGTCTCAGTCCAGTGTCATTTCACAGTGACAGCCAACCTCTGGAATTTCAGTGTAGAAGAAAGAGAAGCAAATCATGGGGTACAGAGTGAAGCAACAGCGTTGAGAAGAGTGTGACAGAGATATTTTTTCCCTAGAGGAGATTTTGACTTTGTGCTCTGGAAATACATGAAATCCGGTGTGCCTTGTGAAAAACTGAGACTTGTTTCTGTCTAGGCAATTTAATGAGTGTAATCCCCTGGGAGGAATAGTCAGAACGCAGAGCAACCAAAGTCAGCCCCGTGGGAAACAAGGCATTACAGCTGCTCACTGTGACAGACATGCAGCCACTTACTTTGGTCGGTGCTCTTTTTCTCCTGCTCCACATCTCTGCTGGTAGCACAGACGCCTATAGGTAAGTCAATCAAGTCGAGCAACAGAGCGTGTGATGTTGTATGGTGTGCTTCTACTCTGAAAAACCTGCAGCAGGTGAAAACTTTGCTAAGTCAAGAGTGAAAAATAAGTTCAAGTACGATGTCAGACAGATGTTTATGTACCAAAGAATTCCAATCACATTTCAGGAAGCCTGAATGCCAAAAATAACACAGCGATGTTAATTATAGTATCAGACAGTACACAATTCAACCCCCTTCCTCTGAAAAAAGGTGGAATCTCTAACGCTTGAAATGTTAGTTTCTCCACACACTGTTATTTTAAGTGGAGCTTAAGGAATAACACAAAGCCCTCTATTTTGCAGTGCAGAATATGCATAGAATTTCTACATGGGAAACTTTTGTTTTGAAAATATGCACACACAACGTTGCCCCTGCTAACAGAAGACTAAGAGAGTGTGACTTCTAAATGTGGCACAGCAACTGTTAATAACTGAAGAGCACCTGTCTCTCTTAGAAGACCGTCTCCTGTGGGCTATTCTGGTTAATTTCTATAAAGACACGGATTCCTCCTGTCCTGCCTGGGATTTTAGTGTTTGTCCTTAACTTAGCTGAAATGATGCTGAAAGGTGCAGTCAGATTTGAATGCAAGATTCTGCTATTTTTGGAATCAGTTGCTCAACTAAGTTATGATAAAAATGTTAATTGAATTTACAAGTTAAAATGTACACATGCAATGTAATCCATATGTACTGTGGGTTATTTTGAGTGCACTGCTGACTCTTTAACCATGAGTCAGAATAACCTTGCAGTAGATATGCATCTGCCTCCAGAAACAAGACGAAGATCAAAGCAGATTTTTCAAAGGAAGAAATATAGTGTGAGGGTGCCAGTGTCTGATTAGTGTGTTTTTCTCCATCTGTAGCCTACATCCTCTCAGCTGGCTGTTGCTCCATGGGGAGCCCAGTTTCTATCAGTAAGCAAGCCAGTGAGGAGACACTTTATTTAGGTTGCTTGTTGTTTGGACCATAATTAAAAGTGGATGGCAGAAAGCCTGCAATTGAGACATCTCAGTTAGTGTGTGGGCCTAATTAAACATGATTCTGTAATAACCTAAATTTATAACCAGTGGGGAGTTTATTTTTTATTTTAGTTTTTTGCTTTCTGACATGAGATTTTGTTTAAAGGCTCTTGGATGTTCTGTGCACTCACCAGGGTGGGTTGTAAATAATATATATATATTACCTTTGACTCCTCTTCTTCCTCTGCAAAGGCACTACAGGCAAGTCCTTACTGGAAACCAACCAGGTGTGTGTCGCTATGGTAGGAGACTGGAGTGTTGCTATGGCTGGAAGAAAAACAGTAAAGGGCAGTGTGAGGGTAAGAACCATCTGCATTCAAAGGCTGGTTTATAGTCAGTAAGATAAAAATCATTAAGGCACTTAAAAAGCAAGCAGGCTGAGACATTTAAACTAACATGAAAAGCTTTCTGAATAAACAAAAATTTAGAGAGAACGATCTTTACTGCCAAGAAACTGTATTCTGACTGTTGTTAGTCTTTTCATGAAAGATATTTTTATAATCCCACAAATTGTGGAGGAAATTACTTTCTAGATTTAAAAACCTTGCCTGTATAATAGCAATTTGTGGTTTTGACTGCAATCCATCATTTTCCACCACTGATATTTCTGGTGGTATTTTCTTCATCTTAAATGTTTTACCAGCCCAGTGTGAGCACGGGTGCAAGCACGGAGAGTGCGTTGGCCCCAACAAATGCAAGTGTTTTCCAGGATACTCCGGAAAGACATGCAATCAAGGTGGGTATTTGAGGTCACTGAATAATGTCTGGAAAGCAAACCGGGTACACAAACGAATTTATGGATGGATTCACTTTTCCAGAAAGAAAACGTTTATCTGCTCGATTGAATGAATACAAAAAGTAAAGATCATTCTTATTCTTAGACCTGAATGAGTGCGGCCTGAAACCTCGTCCATGTGAGCATCGCTGCATGAACACCTATGGGAGTTACAAATGCTACTGTCTCAACGGATACACCTTAATGGCCGACGGATCTTGTGCCAGTGAGTCCCAGTGTGGATACATACCCTGAGTGGAAAGGAAACACAGAGAACAGCTGTGGGAGCAACACTAACTTAAGAACCAGGATGCATATCTGATCATTTGTGTTATTTGTGTTTGTACATGTAGATTCCAGGACCTGTGCAATTGCTCACTGTCAATATGGCTGTGAGGAAGTACAAGGAGAGATTTATTGCCTCTGCCCATCTGCAGGGCTGCAACTGGGGCAGGATGGAAGAACTTGTGTAGGTGAGCAGTAGCAGATTATAAATGCAGAAAAAATAATGTTTTAAGAAGTTACATCTTATGCAAACAATATGTTATACGAGGCAACAGCCCTTATATGAAATAAGAGACACAGTGAAAAGAGACTCTTTGTATGTCACATAGATTGAAGGTAACTGCAAACTGGAAACATTGTGTGAGGATTATGTTACATGGTTTTGGCACGTTTCGCTTGTAAATCAGCTGAATGTAATTTAGTTATATTTCTTCCAACAAAACTGCTTGAGCTGCAGCTACACCAGTCTGTCATGATTACACAGGGGAGGTTATATACAAGTTCAGCAGCATTAAATTTCACGACTGCCACAAATGAAACACATTCTGAAACAGATTTACAGCAAAAACATACTTTTATTCCAAAAAGCATAGCTGCTTGCTGAGCTCCTAATCAAACACAATTCAGCAATGCTACAAAGCAATGAGAGTTCCCATTTATGATTTTCAAAATAGTAAAGCCCCATGGTGGAACGTGAAATAAAAAACAAACAAACAAACTAATAACTAAATCTATAGAAATAACTGGAAGCACACTCCTGGCAAAGCAAATAGCGAAGCGGAAGTGTTATTGACTGCAAGGCAGTGGATATGACTGCATGTGAAAAGGTTTTCGAAGATCTCTATGCAGTCTTTTAGAAAAACTAAGTGCGCCCCATTATTCAGTGGCTTGTAGAGCCACCTTTAGCAGCAACAACATGAAATTTTTACATATAATTTTAGCGATCGCTCACATCATTGTGGAGAAATACGGCTACTCTTCTTTGCAATGTTGCTTCTGTTTTTGCACAGGTCTCTTAAGATCACTCAACATTTAATTTAGGTTGACTTTAAATGGGCCATTGCAACACCTTCTTCTGTTTCAGCCGTTCTGTTGTAGATTTGCTGCTGTGCTAAGGATCACTGTCCCGTTGCACGACCCAGTTTTAGCCAACCTTTAGCTGTCAGACAGATGCCCTCACCTTTGACTCTAGAATACTTTGGTATACAGTGGAGTTCATGGTCAACTCAATGACTGCATGTTGCCCACGTCAAATGATTGCAAAAAATCCCAAATCATCACCCATCCACCATTGTGCTTAACAGTTAGTATGACGTTGTTGTGCTTATATGCTATGGTTAGGTTTCACCAAAACATACATATATATGCATATACATGTTTACTTATACATTATAAGTAAACATATTCACTTTAGTCTGATCTGTCCAAATGCCATTATTCCATTTGTCTTGTGGTTTGTTACAAACCTAAACTGTGCTGCCATGTTCTTTTTAGAGAGAAGATGTTTTTTCTTGGCAACCATCCCAAACAAGCCATATCTATTCAGTTTTTTTCTCATTTTAATGTTATGAACTTTGACATTTAACATGCTTAGTGAGGCCTGTAGCTCTTGGGGTTTTTGCAGTTTCTCCTACCATTGCACAATCTGATCTTGGGGCAAATTTGCTCGAACATCCACTCTTAGTAAAACATTGGCATTCTGTTAACGCACACTTCAATGGTCCAAATTAGCAAACTGCTAAACCATGTGCTTTTATATCAGTGGTCACATTTGGTGATGATCAATTAATTAAGTGCATTTGATTAGCAGCACTTGGCTGCTGGTTACCCTCTTGATTTTTATAGAATCAGTAAGGGTGTACTTAGTTTTTGCCCAAGACTTCAGAGTCCTGTGCCCCAGAACTCAGTCTTGATAATTATATTTTTTTAAAAACATGGGCTCTTTATTTTTTCTCCTGCTTTGTTTCCCTTTAGATATTGATGAGTGTGTAACTGGGAAGAATCTCTGCCCATACAACAGAAAATGTGTGAACACCTTTGGCAGCTACTACTGCAAGTGCCAGGAAGGCTACGATCTGAAATATGTCAACGGCAAATATGACTGTGTAGGTAAGGTATACATGATTATTAAGGGGAGGCATCTCCTCACTTCAAATGCTAAAGGTACAAATAGGCTTCTTCCAATTCCAGACCTTGATGAGTGTGCAGCCGGCACCCACAAGTGCAGCCACCACGCTGTCTGTGTGAACACTCAAGGATCCTACAGGTGCAGGTGCAAGTCTGGCTTCAGAGGCAATGGCTTTGAATGCTCTGGTGAGATCCGAGATTTGTTGCAGAGAATTACGAATAAAATCATTTTAGCAAAGCCTTTAATTTCTACTGAGATTTGCCAAATTAAGGCATTCATACGTGATTTCAAAAACAGACGAGGGTAATCAGTCAGACAGGTCAGGAGAAGTTTTACAGCCACATATTTCATTTGGACTCTTTAAACATCTGCAAACAGCAGTCCTGCCAAGGCTAGTTTCCTGCTTTCAGACTCCCCTCCTCTTCACAGATGTTAACACCAGAAAGGCACAGATTGAAAACACACCTGTGTAAATACGACACTGCATTGTAGCCAGCCAACTGAAAAAGGAGAAATAAAGATAGTGCTGTACTCTTTGAACCAGACCCAGATAATAACAGGTGAAGTCTCATGCAGCCAAATAACAAAAAAAAAGGTCAGGGCTTTCTGCGTAAATGAAAATGCCTTTATTTTCTGTAGTCAAGCCGTTTTATCAGAGTTCGTGGGATGGAGAAAAAGGCAGTGCAGATGATTCCCTGAATGGTGAGATTGTATGGAATCCAAGACTCTGCTTCTGCTATTCACTCCCTGCCCTGCAACCCCAGTCACTCATCCCTTCCTCTTGTCTATATATAAGAACACCTCCCCCACCTCTCTCCCTTGCTCATGGCTGAAAATGTATGTCCACAGCACCCGCAGTCTGAGACCTCAAATCCTCAGCATGGCCTTATACAATAAATTGCTTGTGCATTTAAGAAACTAATTTAAATCATGCCCGCGTATGCCTCATCTGCATGCAGTAGGAGAATCTGTTGTCTTAGCATGTTCATTTGTTATAGCTCTGCTCCTGTGGAAAGCATTTTATCAATGGCCTGGTAAGTCACCGCAGGGAAATAATAAATAAGAACTGCATCTGCAAAATACATGACGAACAAGAAAGACATCTGAAGTAAAATACCATGTTTGGCAGTCATGATTGCAGAGCCACATGTCTATTCTGATTCCTCTTCCTGCCTGCAGCCATCCCAGACTCCCAGGTGAAGCCCAGGATTCTGGGAGGTAAGCTGACCGATGAGGACATCAAAAATGTAATCCTCGAACCAGTCGCAACGCCACCTCCCAACATCCCCCTGCAACCTTTTGACTACGACGGGGAAGTCTATGTTGGCACTAAGACTAAAGAAACGCAAGAGGAGGGATTTCCTGAGGAAGAGGTGGAAGAGGAAGACAACCAGCTCAATCCAAGAGGAGACGTTTTCAGTAAGGGGCATATTGTTTGACAGCGTTATGATAAATGAGTTCCACTATTCTGGGTGGTCTGCAGAGTAAGTAGTAACCATAAACAGACTAAACAAACTCAGTGTGATTCAAAAGAGACTGTCCTCTCATGTTTACATGACATCTGAATGTAATTATGGATTTTCAGCTGAAATAACTGTCTGAAAGGGCAGCTCTGGATTAAGGCCTTGACCAAAGAAGAAAAGGGGTTGTTGCTTCAGATCTGCCTTTTAACCTCAAGTCCCAGAGTTATCCCAGTCTCACTGACTTATTCTATAAAGGATCACAAACACTACGATGATTATACTGGTATAAATAAAATAAAATGTGAATCTGATTTTTTTCTCAATATCCTTGAATTCTTACTTACTCTGCTATATTAAACTATTGATCACAACAGGCTGAATGTAAATTCCCAATAAGAACCCAGCACTGTAAAATCAAGACTTACCAGCTTACATTTAAAACTTTCAAAACCCCATAAATGAGGTTGTCTTTCACGGATAATCTTGAATTTTATGGAAAGATCAGAGGCTGTGTAAGAACTCAGAAAGCAAGAGGAGACAGGCCCCAAGACATCCATCACCTCCAGGGAGGAATTTTAGTCTGCTGGCATGTGACAGCCCAAGGATACAACTCATCCCGGGCCTGTTTCCCCATCTCTCAGGTGGAGGGGGAGGCGGGATGGGAATTTACAAAGCCCCTAAACCTTTTATTATGTTTTCCCCAAAACAGCTGTTGTGAAAACAGACTTGACTCCTCGTAGGAAGGTCTGTCATCAGCACTCTAGACTTCTCTAAAGCAGGCCTACTCTGACTGAGCAGCTTCAATAATCCCATATGTCACTCATCAGACTGTCTGTGGCTGCGTTGCGCAGGGGTGATTCGCTGCTAGAGCTTTAAATTGCTTGGAGGGGATATATGCTAAAGTTGTAGCTCCATTTTATGGTATGAGTGACAGCAGGGCAGGTCTTTACCTGTTGGTTAAAAACCCCTTTCTACCTGTCATCTTGATAAATCTCTTTGCTGTATTATTTATGCATTAAGTTCTTTCCATTGCATATTTTTTTTAAGAGCAGTATCAGAGTCGTGTCAGTTTTTGCACTCATTATCTAAGTCTGAAAAGTATAATCTTAATGAAGTTTGGGTTTAGAGCTAAACTTTTTCACTAGCGAGCAATAGTTTAATCTAGGCATGCCTAACACCTGAAAGCTTACAAGATGGTGTGTATTAAGATGAATCCACTCCGTTTTTTTTTTCTTTTCCATTTAATCTCCAAACACAGTATCAGAGGACTTTGAGTCAGTGTTTGGACCAGCCACAGAAGTCAAAGAGATCCACATAGCGCCAGATCAAGAAGGTAATCAAAAAATGTGTTCATGTGTCGTTGTTCCCAGAAAGTTGATTCTGGTCATCACATTGCGTTTTCATTGAGAGAAACGTTTTGTCACTCATTCAAGTGACTTCTTCAGGCTCAAGACAAAGTCATCCAGATGAACAGAATTAATTTTCTGGGATTTCCTTACCTGGATGATTGAGCATATATTAAGACACGTGTCATTGTTCTATAATCGCTATTCATGCAGCTAATTTTTAAATGTGCTCCTAATATTTACTTTCTAGAGTATTTCATGGATTGCAACTTTGACAAAGGGGCATGTGAATGGATCCAAGACAAGACTGATGACATGGACTGGAGCGTAGCATACCATGACAATGGTAACGACCTGATGAATGTTACTTTTTCAAAGGAGAGGTATTCATTGTCGTGCATTCAGATACTGTAACTTACATCAGCTACAAACCTTCTCAGGTGGTGAGTACTACATGGCTTTGAGTGGGCTTGTAGGGGAGCAAGAGAATCTGGCCAGGTTGAAACTGCTTCTCGGTGACCGGTCCCAGTATGGCAGCTTCTGCCTTACCTTTGACTACCGTGTGGTTGGCCCTGATGTAGGCACGCTCAGGGTACTGCTGGACAACAATGTTTACCCAGTATGGGAGCAGAGTCAGAGCAGAGAGCAGGGCTGGCAGACTGAGTTTCTCACAGTGGCCTGGAAGGAGAAGGCCCCACAGTCTGTAAGTCATTTACACACATTATAAAACATATTATTTAAAGTCTTCTTCAATACTTGTGGCTAGCTATGATGGGATCTTGGCCTAAAAAGTAAATTATTTCGATGTACTGAAAAGGCAGCCATCACATTACTAATATACTACTCAGATCTACAACTTTTATGTACAACTGTATGTTGGCTGTGTTTCAGGTTATCTTTGAAGGTCAGCGCGGGAAAGGTCTTGGAGGTGAGATCGGGCTGGACACTGTTGTGCTGACATCAGGAACCTGTCAAGAGGATCCAGTCTTTTAAGAACATATGCCTTGAAATTTATCCATGTTATGGTGTGTTTCTTGTGGATTTTTTTTCCATTATTCCCTCAGTGCAGACACAGTCTACAGGGAACAATACATAAACTCAGTGCAGAGAAATACATGTCATCACAAAGCTGCTACGTAGAAGCACCCTGCTATATTTTTTGTGATTTTCAAAATAATCTTTCATGGCACAGATAACTCAGATCTCAGGAAAAGGTAAAAGTGCTAAGTTTATTAGTCTGGTCCAACAGTATTGTGCTTAAACCTTTGTTATGTTTGCAACAGTGCATTTCTGAAGTTAAACAAAAATAGTCCACAATATGTAATGTGAATGCTTAGGTTAATTATATCTGAAATCTTAAATGATCAACATTCTTGAAGGCTGTTTAGTTTAAACAATAAAAAAAACTATCAGTGCATACAATTGTGTAAGATTTGCTGTATTATTATACTGTGTTATTACATTAAATATTTTT
>VOQK01005253.1:9319-21216 GCA_015052645.1 Benitochromis conjunctus
ACAGCCTGAAATCAAAACAGCCTTTTCAGTTCAGCAGATCTAGCAATTGTGGAGCATAAACGGCTACGCAAATGTATTTAGTCATATTGCTCAAAAGATTAAGCTTTCTTAAAAAGATTTAATGAGGGGCCACAATATGATTTTCTTTTTATCAAAACAATAGATTAAATGATCGTGTGACAGTGTGAGAATGAATGCTTGCATTAATTATCTGTAGAGAGTGGTCATTGTTCACTTGAATAGCATCGTTTTCTGAAGGCAGCTGCTTTCAGTGAAAAGCTCTTTTAAAAAAACACCAAACCTGCCACCTTACTTAATGACCCTGATGTTTCCCTAATGAGGCTCCATATGAAAAAAACCCCCCTCTAAATTAACAGTGATAGGTGCGCCACCCCCAAGTGAGCAAAAGAAGCTGCTTAACATAAAACAAAACACATTTCTGATCATGAAAAACTGCTTGTTTAAAAATAAATAAATAATAATAGTTTAATCCCATTATAATAGAATTTAATCCCCCATCAGAAAAACAAAAATCCTCAAATGTAGTCACTGGAGAGCATGTTCAAGTACTGCAACTGGCAACTGGTATTTGCATCAAAAGTCTCAATTAGATGCAACCAAAATTAATAATATCAAATGCTACTACATAAAGAGCCTCAGCAGCTCTTTATGGCATGCTTGGAAACTGACTACAAGTGGTGGTAGATGTGTCTTTGTAAGGAACATGCCCTGGTTCCATTATAGAAAGCTGTAGAGTTAAGTTTACTTAGAGTCAGGGCCTCAGTTCTGTTTTCTTTAAATAAAACTGTTAGGCCTGCACTGCCGCCTCAAACTTTTCTAGACGGCACCTGACAGGCGTGCAAGTTTTAGTGGGATTTTTGTTTGTTTGTAGCATATTGGAAAAATATGCTAAAAAATCACAAGAAAAATACACAACCACATCAAAACAGAACCAGGTGCTTGGCCCAAACAAGCTGATGACAAATGTAATAAAAATGACAGCTTGCACAGTAATGGATGTAGCAGTGCAATCTTAAATTGCATGCTGTTAGTCAAATTATCTAGTCACTTCATCCTCCCGTAACTGTTTCGTATTAACAGTTAATTAAGTTCATATGTGAAAACAGTTTAGAAAACACTACAAGGCCTTTTTTAACAGCACTATGTCGTTTGTAACTGAGCTGTTAAACTAAATAACAGTCAGTCACACACCTCATTTCTTCTTTTATGGTGTCCAGCCGGGCCTGTTATGCGCAGCGCAGTACTGGAGGACTGTGCTCTGTGTCAGGAGACCATTTCCTCATCGGAATTGGCAGCCAAGGCCCGTGAGGGCCAGTTCGAAGGTCAGCAAATCCACAAACAGACCCACACAGATTTTTTTTGAAATGTCAGCCAGTTCCTTTTTTCCTTCTCTCAGCAAACGTTGAGCTGGTGACAGGTCTGCTTTGTGTTTACTGTTTCTCTTTGGCTCTGTGCAGACCCTCCTGACTGGGTCCCTGATGAAGCCTGCAACTCCTGCATTGCCTGCAAGGCTCCGTTCACTGTTATCCGCAGGAAACATCACTGTAGAAGCTGCGGAAAGGTACGATCTGTTCGGTTCAACACGAACTTCATCAAACTGATAATTCATGCATTGTCATGTGAATGGTAAGTGATACACTGCACGATGTGTCATTTCAGATCTTCTGTTCTCGCTGCTCTTCCCATTCTGCTCCGCTGCCTCGATACGGTCAGGTGAAGCCTGTCAGGGTCTGCACACACTGCTACATGTTCCATGTCACGCCCTTCTACAGCGACAAGGCGGGCATCTGACCTCAGAAAAACCACGGGAATGCACAGTCTGCCACAACAAGGACATATGCAACAGGCAGATTCACAGCTGTGTACAAAGCAAAAGCAGCACTGCTCGGGTAACCCCTAAAGGTCGTAATTGTACCAGCTAAGCATGGCCATTCAAGATGAGACGGCAGAAATTCCAGACAGAAAGCCACAGAATTCCGACTTAATATTTCTGAGAGATTCTGGTGTGTCAGTGGGAATCGGCGAGTTTCCCTGCACCCAAATGATGCACAAATGCCTATAGATGTTTAAAAAAAAAACAGGAGAGAGGAAAAGCAGGCAATAACAGATATTCTACTGGCATTGTGCAGCAGTCCTCTGTAGCAAAATCAAAACAGGCCTCCTTTTTTTTTCCTCTTCTTTTTTCTTTTTCCTCTTCTTTTTTTTAGCTTCAGGTGTAAATGGAAGGACTTTGTGAAATATTTCCTATGCTTTAGCGAGCTTCCTATATTTGTGCCCGAACTGTCACGAGTCTTGGATTAATCAAAAGAATGTAAGTTGTGATCAACATGTAAATAACGGTAATTCTGGTGGTAAAACACTAAAATGTCTTCAGTAAACATTTGCTTTGCACTGGAACTGGAAAGCAACCTTCACCAGGCCACCAGTCCCAGTCAAGCAAAAGTGAAATAAGGACAACTTTTATATTGAGATTCCTTCATGCTTTTTAATGGCAGCGAATGTCTAATTCTGTATCACTTTGTAAGATGGATTCTCAATTCCAACAAGACTGACCATTCACCTCTCCACAGTTATGGGCTGTGCCCATTGCTTTTACTGTTGCACCATGGCACACTGAGTTTTCTCCAGGGACTAGCCTGCACGCAGAGATGAATAAAAGGGATTTCTTAGTCATCACTGCTAGGCCTTGAAGGCCCCCTAGTGGAGAGTTGACCTCTCATTGCTCAGTGCCCTCATTAGCGCCACAATGTGTATAATTTACTTTGAACCAGAGGCCTTTTCAGGTGCTGGCCTACAGGAATACAGGTCAGTGGATGCCCAGGGGGTTTCTCTTTCTCGTGATGTTACAGTGCAATATTGTGACTACTAATTGCAGTGGGCCTGCACATTTAAGAGACATCACTCTGCTGTTTGAAATGCATCTACAGGCCGTTTCTGAAGAGCAAAGTTTTACTGATACGTGTTTACACTGAATTATATTCATCCGTTGCTCTGGTGGTACTGATGGTCAGGACTTTTGTTCCCAGACTGACGTCATTTACTCTCAACTTCCTCTCTCCTCTTAAATCTGCTTCCACAGCAATGACAGCATACACAATATCTTCCATAGCTACAGTATATTGGTTTGTACATCTGATTGCTCTGAAGTGGCCAAAATGGACCACTGAGCACCTGTTATGAAATATCACATCCTATCCATTCTGCTCTGGCTTAAAGCAGTTCCTCAGGCTTTACATATTAAGAATCACTAAATACTGCTGTATCAATCTTATTTTCATCAAAGAAACATATGAACTTACTTTGGAAAGGTGCGTTTTTTCTTTTATAAAGAACAAAAATAATGTATGAAGCTATAATTATCTTTATGTTTAAAAAAAGACATGGAATCATGCAGTAATTAAAGGTTGGGATATCATATTATTTCAGAGCTTGGTCTTATTTTGTAAAACTCCAATACATTTCCATGATGAGAGCTGTGTAAAATATTGAACAAATACTGTTATATAGTTTTAAATGCAATGTATATTGAAATAAATGATTTTTTTTTCCCTGTTTAAAAGTAGTCTTCTCTTTATTCACAGAACTGATTGCCCTACCATTCCTTGACATTTCATTTTTAATGTCATATTCGTATCTGCACAGGTTTGATGGGTTAAATAAAATGCATTTGAAAGGATTATAGTTACAATTCAGCTTAACTAGCAGTTTCTTCTTCTGATTTACATATTTAGAGACTGAAAAATTGCGGGTCGTATGTTACGTTAACTGTCCCGTGATTGTAACAGTTGCTAGCTGAAATTTGTCTGTCTTCATATTATGTAAAGATGATCATTTAAAGCCTGGAATAATTTTAGCTGCTATGTGCCATTTTTATTCCTGGCACTGGAGTGGGCAGTGTGGGCCTACTGATGAACAACATCCTGCTCAACTGAATGTCTTTATGGAGTTTGACTACCACATTGTAGAAAGAAACCAACTCAAATATGTAATGTTTTATTTAAGAGGCCTTGGATTTACAGATGCTCAGATCTGTAACAACAAGACCTCCCGTGTTTGCACGAAGTTCGACAGATGTCTTGCACAACACATGGAAAAAATAACATGTTTTGGCTTGTAATAATACAATGCTGGAATAAAACTAGGGATAAAGCATTGGTCACACTACAACATGGTCTAAAATTCCCTGGTTTTATCCAGCCCAATTATAGGATTTCTAAAAGCAGATGCTGGACCCAGCTGAAGTTCCCTGACCATGGCAGGTGATCAAGTAGCCGATTGTTCCTGGGAAGGAATACATGGAGAGGCATGAAAGCCACCAGGTAGGTTTGGATTAAGACAGCAGGGCTATGGCTTATTGTTGCTGAGATTTGCTCAACCCTTGCTGGGTCATCTGGCAGAGAGGGATGTAATGCCCACCCCCTTCATCCTAAGAGCAGTGATGATGCATCCAGTGAGAATCAAACCTTAAGAGATCCCTCTTTAGACGTGCCTTTGGCCAAATAACTCAGTAATATAACTGTCAAGACTATTATACTTACTGAGTGAAGCACCGATTGTAGTTGAAATTCTTCAGCATGGCAGAAGCTGATCTGTAGCCAGTAGGTGGCAGCACATATTCATGGCTTGGCACAATTGTATTTGGATACTGTATGGGTGTTTATTACTCACAGCACAGGGTGCTACAGTATGGAGCTATAAATTTGACTTTTGAAGCTGGTCATTTAATCTGGGTATTTGCAGCAGTATTTCAAGGGATCAGCTACATTAATGATGACACTTACTTTAAAGCTGTAGCTCCTAAGTAAATAAATCATAGTGTAATTTTACATAAACAATATAATGTATGTATTGATTAATTTAGGTATTTAAAGTATGTTTTTATATTATAACTTTAAGTGGGATTATGTAAAACAGCTAAAATGAATGTGTTCATGTAATACATCTGAGTTAGCGCACATGAATATGAAGGTCCTCAAGTGCCAAAATGAGTTAAATAAATATTAAATAATTTAATTTGTTATTAATGTATTTAAATGAGAAAGAATGAATGATAAATATCTAAATAATTAACTAATAATGAACCTTCTGGGATCAACTGGCCGTTTGTGACTACTTTTGGTTTTAGTTAAGTATTCACTTCAAACATGCTAAATGTCACAAATCTCTCCGATATCAAAAGTCGCTATCGTTATCACTCACTTTTTCTCCTCCGTCACTCCCACGACTTTCCCCTCTTCCCAAGCAACCAAATAAATGTTGATTAGTTGATGTATTTTTCTGCAAATAGGTTCAGGGAGTTTCCTCAGAAAATCCTGTTTTTACTATTTCTTCCCGCATTAACCATTGCACTGACAACAGTAGTCAGCGTAAATGATTAATTCTGGACTTACTTGGCCTATCAACACAATTTAAAAGCTGATAATTAATTAGTTTGAAGTCCACACGTTTGACACAAGTTGAAACAGAGACTCTGTGAGAGTGCATGTGCTGCTAGATAATCTTTAGTTGGTCATGTGATTTAAACTCTAGAGGGTTAAACGTGTCATTAGTAAATTACAATTAGAAACAAATAAAAAAACAATATTTTATTAAATGTTTCAAATAAAATAATTTATTCTTGAAATAATCATAGATACATTTATTTATTGTCTACTTTGATTAATTAATGACATATTAACGTTATTATTTAACGATGTATTTAGTGAATTCATTTCGGCACTTGGGGCCCTCCATACTAAGATGCACATTAGTCTGAAAATCAAAACGTTCCACTTTAGTGTCTTCAGTGTGATTATTTCTTATCAGATATTATATTAGAGCAATAGGCTGACTTATATAAAGCCCTGTAATTGCATGGCATCCTTCAGTTTGCAGCTGTTATCTCTTTCCCGTGCGCTGAGCTCACAGCGGTGGGTTAACAGCTCTGTAATGAAGAGGTTCGTGTGAGAGATAAAGAGTTAAACGTGGCCGGCCTCCGCAGGCTGTGATTGGCCCGCAGCTGCAGCGCTGGGACGGACAGCGAGTCTCGGCTGTGTGCGCGCTCCTGGAAAAGTCACTCTGTGGATGAAGCGGAGTACACGGACCGGACTGGATTTCCCTGAGTTTTTCTTTTCCCTAACACTTTGGAAACTTTGTTTCTGTGATTTATGGAAGTGTCCGGTTTTATTGCAGCCTTGAATCCGTTATTTTATCCCAGAGAGAGGCATGTGCTGGTCTGTTAGAGGTCGGTGGAAAGTCGACCGCTGTCACTTTTGATTCATGGACTCGACACGGACTTTAGCTAAAAGCATTTCAGTCCAGAGGCTGATACGAGGTTGACTTAATTCGCTGAATATTAAGGTATGTTAAAGTCCTATTTATACTTTAATTTGCATTCTTACCCGACCTGCATTTGAGCAGCCGGAGGGATATTCTACTGTAAGCACATCAGGATAAACTAGCCAAAAACAACCGTTTCCATGAACGCTTTGCTTTTCCACACCTTCATTTAGTATCTGAATATGTAGTTTAGATACATAACTGTGCTATTAACATATTCAGCACTTTTTAAACCCTCAAGGACCCTCAGTATTGACCCTTAAGTAGAGTCCCAAACCTAGGCGTCTACCTGTAGTTGGAAGGAGTGGAAAAACTGCACACATCCTGTGTTATTTAACATTAACTTATATGTCAATATTGCTATTAAACAGATTCTGCTTGGGGTTCTTTTTAAAATCCTTAAACTTTCTCATAGACAACAAAAAGATCCCCGGAGTCTTCGTTTGGGACCCTCTAAAGTGAAAAGTGGGTCCAGTTTGTTAGTGATATAGTGATATAGTGGGTTTGGACAGGATTTTTATAAGCAAGCTATAGTATTTAAACTATTTTTTACACAAATGTCTTGAAATCTCCAGCAGCCTAACTGTGTTTGCATGTCTCTTTCAGATTTAGGGAAGATGAATTTGGCTTTGGACGGCATGGACATCCTGAAGATTGTGTTGCTCATCTTTGAGGCTGTTTTGCTGACTGACTGCGTAAGAGGTGAGCTGCTTCATTTTTTTTCTTCATCTTTTCATTTACACAGCATTCATAGCTCATTATTAACCAAGCTGACTGGCTGGTTTCCTGTGAGCCTGAAGAAAGCCTCAGTTGGGTTTTGAATGCTGTCGCGCAGAGAAGAGACGGAAAACTTAAAACTCACAAAAGTCTCTAAACACAACCCAAAATCAACACAGGGCAGCGGAATGAGAGAGGGCAAACTAGCCCGTCCCCTACCACTAGTTTGTGTGTTTCAGTCATTGCAGTATGTGTGTGTCTGTGTGTGTGTGCGCATTCGCTACAGCAAAACCAAACAAACATCATCCAGCAGCTTCCCAGGGTGAAAGAACACAAGTTGGTGTAAGAGTCCAGCTCTCCAGTGGCTGGCCAAAGGGCCTGACTCACAACACCCTGTGTCTGCCTGTGTGTTCATGTGCGTGCATATGTTTTTGACCGTAACCCCGACTGGAGAGTGGGAAACCTCAGTCTCACCACAGTTCACTGTGCTGTTGTTTGTGCCAGTATCAATACTCTGCTTTATAAAGACAACTTACAGTGAGCTTGTCAACAGCTTGTGAACAGCTCTCGAGACAATTTCTGTGATTTCACCCACCATCACCGACTACTGAACCATGTCTGATGCAATCCAGTGGCATGAGTCGAAGACAGGGGCAGAACTTGTAACTGCGCTTCAGTTTTTTAACGAGAGAAATCTGAAAACCAGAAACATTTCCCCAGAAGATTACTCTCTGGCAAAACAAGCAGGCTCCATAACTCTTTATTCTCCCGCTTAGTGTGTGAGTGGATTCAAGAGGCGTCTGATAGGTACAATACCTGCATGTGGCTATCATGGCTCAAGGTAAAGGGGGGCAGGAGGCGGGGGCGGGAGGGTTGGCGGCAGTTTAGAGGGGGAGATTACATCTGTGGGTCTGCAGACAATGCCTCATTCACAGTGTGGCAGCCGTGCCTTCACGGCACAACTAAACCAAAAGTAAACAAGATGTGAAGGCTAAATCAGATTAGACAGGCAATTTTGTATGTTTACAGATTAACATATGTCAACGAGAGAGCAAAGCAAAACGGGGAAGCCAGTTGGGACGGTGGGGAGCCAAGGTCCGATGGGTCCTGAGCTGATTTAATGTCAGGCAAAGGGAAGAATTTGCAGCCTGCTTTTCATAATTTCTCTGAAAGTGGTTGCAGATGCAGGGACACATGTACAATCGCAGATATGCGGCTGGCAAGGAGTCTGAGCGAGATGATTTTTGTACGTTCCCTGACAGTCTGTGAAGTGTAAATATCCCACAGTTCCACCAACAGAAGCAGGGATACAGTGGGTTCTGTGTTACAGTCCAAACGCAACAGCTTGACTCTGACATGCTGTGAAATATAGTCTGTAGGAGGGGGTAGTCGATTCAAAGCTTCTGCTTTTGTAGCGAAGCGAAGGCCAGCAGAGCTGTTAAGCTGTCCCTGTAAAACTTAACAGTGTATGATGACATCATTGACAAATGTAAATTCAATTATTAAGGACGGGCCCCCTTTTCACTTGTGTGTGAAACAGTTAAAACACATAGGGAGTGTTACTTTACTGCCGTTATCTAAACGCTTGAGGCAGTGCACCTGAGAGGACAGTTAGTTGCTGTTGCCTGTTGCTGTCAGTCACCAGGTGACATCTGACCCAGGACCCCCTGCCCTAGTGCCACAGAGAGCCCCAAATACACACTCAGTCATATACACACAGACCTCCCTCTTTCTGTGCTACAATGTCACAGCTGGACCCCCTTGTAGCCACTGCACTTCCTCCATCTTAGCACCTTCTGCCCCCCCCCCCTTGAGGAGGCGCTCGGTGATGTGTCCCAGCAGAGCTCTAACGTGGTGACAAGCCCGGGGACCGCTCGGCTCTGCTAAACGAGGAATGCAGCAGTCTGGACATATGGATCTGCAGAAATGCAGCCTGGGAGAAAAAAATAGAGGCACCACGTGTCCGTGTTATGCACCGGGGCTAGCTAACAATGAGCACAGTGAATGGTACTATTTTGGTGCGTTTTAATTAGAAACAGGCATCAAATACAGTGGTCCTTTTAAGCTGCTGCAATCGGCCTTTTCTTTTTTTCTTATGTGATTTAACCCCACATGTATTCTGAAGCTATCTGGCAAAGTTTAGAGCATACAAACTCCTCTGCAACCCTGTTGGAAAATATACATTTTATAGCAGAGTTACATCATGGTTTCATACCAAGAATGCACTATGAGATAAACTGCATGCCAAGGGCTTTTAAAATCACAAGGCTGTTTTGGCTCTCAGACCATTTTCCATTTCCTTAAACCGTAATGAGGCTAGTTTCTCAGCAACAAAATGCCCCAAAGTCCTCTTATTTTTTTTCCATTTTTCTTTAAAGCTCCTGCATAGTAAGAAGGTGTAACAGTGGTGCTCTGGCTTGTGTGCCAACCTGGTGAGACGAGGTAGGGGAAGGAGAAAGGATAGAGCTGAAAAGCTGTGTAACATGTTTGTTTGTTTTTTTAAAGACTCCTTATGCAACTTGCACTTTAATGCCTCATTTAGTGCTAGAAATAAAATCAGCTTCATGTTACCATTTTGTCTTTCATCCCACATCAAACAGCAGAAGGCAAAGGAAGACACACTTCGCCTTTAAGGCGCGACTGATCGAGCGCATCGCTTCTGTGTTTCCCACACCATGGGTCCACCAGTGAATGCCACTCTTTTAAACACATGTCCCCTTCTTTTTTCTGCATTTCCTCTCATTTATTACCAGTCTAAAGTCGAAGGAAGTCAGTTAAGTTAATGTGCTGTCGTTAAAAACAAGGCTCGAGCTGACCTTTACTCCCACCCAGCCTTTCTCAGCTCTCCACAGCCCCATATTTACAGAGCCTGGGTCCGTTTGCAGAGAACAATGGATGGATTATTGTGTGCAGTGGTCCCCCAAGGTTGGACAGGGCAGCGGTAATTAATTTTAAACCCTCATCATCTCTGTTGACTGGACTTATTTGCCGTGTATTTAAGCTCATAGCAGACGGGGGACTCACTTTTCCTGAGGTGGTGCCACGTAGGCCTGCGTGAGAAGAAGTTACGAGAGTGAATGGGCGCTGCTTTCGTGCCTCTGAATATATGCGTGCGTTTTATTAAGCAGCCTGAAATTACCCTGAGAAAAGTCATGATAATGAGACATCCAAGGAGCGCAGGGCAATTTGGAAAACCTCAGAGGTAGACCAACAGCTATTCCCACTCCACCTCCTTCCCCTCTAAACCAGGTGGAAATAATATTCCTCCTGCCTACAAATCCCTCTGTTTCTATCGGAAATAATGTTAGCGGCGCTATAACAATCCGTGTTCCCAATCTATCAGCGCACAATGCTGACCCTGTCAGTTCAGGAGGAAACATTTGGTGGGAGGAATGTGTCCGACTTCACCTCTCCAAGGGGAACGAAAGGAAAGAGCCGTAGCCGTGATAAGTAGTCATAATGGAGGTCACTCAGTGTTTACTTTAGCGGGGTCGTATAATCCTGGTGAGCAGCACTCCCACTCATTGACTGACTCTAATGGACACTTCAATTAACATTCATGTGGAATTGTCTCTCACTTTCAGCTGTATGCTAATGTTCAGATTTTTTTCCCCCTTTCTTTTTCTTTTTTTAAGAAAGTCCCCATGTGTGTCTGTGTGTTGTGTGTGTGTGTGTGTGTACAATGCTCATTAGTTTGTTTGGGCAGTTGGCTCTGGGAGTGTTTTCAGACCACACACACTCTTCCTGCCTGCTGAATGGATTCGAGTTCAGCTAAATAGAATTCCTTTTGCTCCTGTTAACCTTGGTGAAACCCACAGAGCTGCTCGCACAGAGGCGTCGGGACGGCCGCCTTTCAGATGATAATCGACTTTGTGCCTTTCGCTGGTCTGACTTGCACTATTTAGCAGACGTATGAATAACAGATTTGTGTTAATTGGCAGTTGCTTGGTGTTAAATAAGATGACACCGGACACTGTTTAGACTCCTCTCTTAGGGCTGCTGCGTTACACCCTTGGCCCAAGAAAGCGAGTGGACGGAGTGACTGGAAGCAAGCCTGTGGGTGGGTAGGGGGGGGTACAAGGGTCCCCGCCTTCCTGGAACCTTACAAGTGACCTTGCAATAACATTTCAGCCCCACAGTGGGAAGTGTTTGTCTTGCGCAACCCCTCTTTCTAAGCCTCCTTCATTTCTCCAGTCTCGCTCTGTTTTCTCTTTTCTTTCGAGGAGCCAAGTCATGGAGAGCCTCTCCGAACCCCTCGCTCCCCTACCCAGCCACCTTCCTCCCTGTTTTGTGCTCCACAGCTGCTCGCTCAGTCACTTTAGTAAGAGAAATGATTACATGCCAATTGATCTCCACTTTCATTGCTCAACAGGAGACGCCGAGGTTTGTTTTCCTGTAAATTTTAACTTCTAGATTTATGATGCATACCTGGGCAAGTGGGTTGTGGCGGGGGTGCAGAACTTGAAACTTTACTTCCCTTCTTCCCCTGTTTCTCCACATCTTTCATCTGGCATTACCTCCTGGTTGTATCTCCAACAAAGTATGTACCAAAGCAACATTTTGTTGCCTCGGGAAAATACGATCTATACTGTCAACTTTCATGCAGTGATGGCCTTCAAGATGTTTCTTGGACTGAGCAGGTTTGGACAAGTTTGAGAGTTGCCATTGTGATGTTAGTGAATAAAAGGCTGATTTAAAGAGCAGAAATATTATCTGCCCCATCTGACTGTATGTGCCTGTTTGCTGTACTTGCCACAGCCTGCTAGAATCTGTGCTGCTGAAGTCTCTGACTGACTTATCAGAATACCAAATCGTGCACCCAGGGTGAACCTGTTGCGTAT
>VOQK01005258.1:8917-22410 GCA_015052645.1 Benitochromis conjunctus
AATTTTCTTCATTGGTTCATGGAATGAAACTGCTCTTCTTCTGCAAAAACAGTAAATGATGACAGGTGCCAGGAGAGGATAAGAGCTGTGACAGGAATTCTTTGTTGCCTTTCACTTCAGGAAGCTTCACTGACAACATTAATAGTCTCTGGGATCTCCAACCAATGATTTACTGACCAGAGCTGTACAGATGTGTCTTGTCTTGTCTCCTTTTACTTACCTACCAAACTGAAACAGAGCTCTCTACAGAGGTACCCCAGCTTCTGAAAATGTGGATATCTGAACACTGTACAGGCCTATAGTGATACTGAGAACAGCTATAGTAGTGCATGTGTGCCATACTATCATCCTGGTCACTATATTTGAAGTCTGTCTCAGACCTCCAAATGGTACAACACATGTTTAATTGCATTTTGTTACCTCCATTTCATACAGGGTCTTCTCCTCTGAAAGGGTGCAGGTCTCTCTATACTCCCACAAGAGACCAGACAAACACAGCAATCTTTATAAGTGCAGAGGGAAACCATTGTAAAGGCACTGACCCTGCTGAGAACAGGGCACTAATAGCAGTACCTCTTAAGCCAAATGTGATAGCAACTGACAAGCCTCATCCGAAAGTGCACAGCGAACAAACTCATGTACAGTGTGTGCCCAGCGCACACCAGAACAAGAAAAGGAATGGAAACCTATACATAATGTGCCATGCATGTACCGTGATTTTTGATGTGGTATAGCAAGTAAAGGGCCTGACCTCTCTCATGACTTCTACTAAGCTGTAGACAAGTCCCTACATTGCAACATTTTAACCCCTATAAGCTGTTCGCGTTAAGATGTGGCGGTTATGTCTCTTATCTCCTCCCAGATACTTTCCTGACCACTGACATCTCAAAACATTTGATTCTCATGACTGTAAAATAAGATGAGACCTTATCTGATACCACACCAGGGGTTAAGGTGCGATTTAAAAGGTGGGACGCACTAAAATCTGGTATGCACATTATACTGACATTTTCATGCCAGCTAACTGTACGGACTAGCCAATTTGCACAAACACCCTTTGTGTTTCCTGATGTTTGCTGAGGTGACTTTGAAATTACCTTCTACCTCAGAAAAGGAAAACACCATTTTATCACACCTTCTTTCTCTAGTTAGATGCTCGAGATGAATACAGCGACCATAAATTTAGTGACATCTGCATAACAGGGATGAAAATGCAAAAAGGATGTGTGCACTGTTGGGTGACATCACTTTGTGATTACTTTCTTATTTATTGAGTATGTTCCTCCCTGCCATCAGGTGGAAAGAACAGCAGGCTGAAGCACCTAAAAAAAACCAGAACATTCCTGGAAATATTATGTATAACCTGACAATTAGATTTATTCACTTATTAATCAAAGGTGCCGGAATATAATTCTGCCAAGCTTTAACCTCTACAACAACTGAAATGTCTAGTGGACTAGATGAATAAACACACACACGCACACACACAAATTCAGGCATTCTTTTCTTCAGATTTATAAAGTCCTGATGATCCTATAAATCACAGTCACTATGAAATTGTACACATGTGCACAAGCTGGATTCCCACTCCCATCTGTAGCCATTAATACATATGTAGACATTTCCTTATTTTATTATTTGCAGATAAAACATAGAGCATACTCTATTGCGACATACAGTATAGTTAGGGCCACAGGTATTTGGACAATGACAACATTTTTCTTTTTTTGCCTCTGTTTGTCACCACAGCAGGGTTGAAATCAAACTGTCATGGTGTAACTGAAGTATTGACTTTCAGCTTTAATTCGGGGCTTTAACAAAAATATATCATCAACTGTTTAGGAATTACATTTTTATACAGAGACTTATTTTTTAAAGTAATTAGACACTTGACTGAATAGTGGTTCCGTGGCCAAACGAGACCTGTTCTCCTGTTATTCCATGACAAATTAAGCAGATAAAGGATCTGGAGTTGATTCCAAGTAAATACATAAAATATTGATCTGTACAGAAAGTCAGCAGGAAATCCAACAGCACAGTCAGTCAATATAATTACTGTATCTGCCAAAAGAGGGTCAAATGTAATAATGTCAAATGAAACCAGATATGCATTCACTTAAAATCAGTCAGAAAAAATATCAGTATTTATTTAAAGCACTTTATTAGTGCCACAGTCCCCTGTTCTCTCACTGGATTGTATTTGCGCTGTGGATGTACATTCGGTGTTTTTCCTGGCGTCAGGGGAATGATCTACACCAGTGGGAGGCTACTTTGTTTCCTTGCAGAGTGTTTAGCTATCAGCGTAATGATGAACCTGTGACAGAAGCCAAAGCAAACAGCCTCTGCGGAGAGAGTTATGATGCCAGACATTAACAGATCGGCAACACTGCACAGGAGATAAGCCCTCAGGGTTAGGTCCTGTGGCACACATAGAGGGAACCCTCTTTTTATACCTCCCGCTTTTTCATTGACATTACTCTTTGCATCTTTTTTTTCCTTTTCTCCAGGTTTCTGGAGCAGTCGTGTTGTACCAGGCCCACAGAAGGAGAAACAAATGGTGCCACAATATGCAGCCAACAATTGAAGCTTTAACAAATGGCTGGAGCTGACTAAAATCATTAGATTTTACTATGTCAGAGGATTTTTTTTAGAAACATATCTCTAGTTAAAGTAAGGTTCATTAATATTTAGACAATGTAATTGGACAACTGGCTGACAAGCAGCTTCATGGCCAGATGCAGCCCGTTCCTTTATTTAATGACAAATTAAGGACATAAAAGATCTGGAGTTGATTCCAAGTGTTTAACTCGTATTTGGTATCTTTTTACTGGAACTGTCAAAGAGATATTGATGCAAGTCAAAGAGACCATTATTAAGCTAAAAAAAATAAACCTATTAGAGAGATTGCAAAAACTTAAGGACTGGCAAACTCTACAGTCTGGTACATTATGAAAAAGAAGGAATGCACTGGCAAGCTCAGCACCAAAGGCCTGAAACACCACTAAGAAGACAATTAAAGTTGATGACGACAAAATAATATCCATGATTAGGAAAAAAATCCTAAATAACAGTTTTCTAGGTCAAGAAAATTATTGACTTAGGAAAGGAATGTATTGTCATTCAGCCCATAAACATAAATACAATACAGCAGGTTTACAAGGTGGAAACCACTGGTTACATTAGAAAACAAGAAGCCCAGATTAGACTCGGAAAATATCTGAAAGATACTGAACAGCTAGGAGAGGAACAACTCATGATCCAAAACATATCACATCATCTATTAAACACGATGGAGTAAATGTTATGGCACGGGCATGCATGGCTGCCAGTGGAACAGGGCCAGTAATGTATTTTGATGATGTGATCGCTATTGGAAGTAGTAGGAACTCTAAAGTTTGCAGAGCTATAATCTCTCCTCACACAAATGCTGTGAAAAAACTGATCAGATAGAGCCAATGGATAATGACCCAAAGCATAATGCAAAAACAACCCAGGAGTTCTTCAAGGCAAAGAAATGGGTTATTCTTCCATAGTCAAATCAGTCACCCGATCGCAAACCGACAGAGCATGCTCTTCAGTGACTAAAGACTTAAGGCCATCATTTTTAATCCTTACATTAAAATTCTATTGTCCACATACTTTTGAGCCTAAGTAGATGAAATTGACAAGAAGGCACAATTACCGAAGAGTCTACAACTCAATGGAGAGTGATTAATTGGTTTTCCCTTTTTTGTCTAACTGACACCTAATTGCTCTCGGACTCTGTGGAATAATTTGTTTTCTAGCTGAGAAAATGAGAACAGATGTGTGATTATAGGTGTCTGTTCATAAATATGAACACGATCAAAATGACAAAAAAAAAAACTGTAAAAAAAAATTAATAATGAACACTTAAACATGTTGAAAAAAATGTAGAAAAGTTAAGAAAAGGTTTGTTTGTGTGCATGCCATGGACATGAAATGTAAGCTGTATGATAAGTGAAACTGTACTTTGTGCCTGCAACGTGTTTTCTTTTAGAGGATGCCATGGCAACCGAGATAACAAAGCTTTGAAAAAATTAAGTGTTGCATTTTAAACATAACCGTGATTTTTTGTTTTTTAAACCCAAGACAATAATTTAGCTGTCTATACCAAATGAAAGAGTTTAAAGAAAAAAGTAAATAAACACATTAAATGAAAATGCAAAGTGTTTTTAGGTTTAAAACTAATTCAAAGAAACGATAAAAAGCATTGGTTTCATGGCTGGTTTGAACTACATACATTGTACACTGTGCCACATAATGAGTGCCACAATACTCACACCTTGCCACGCCTCCAGACTTGTGTTGCAAACCTTTTCACTTCTTAAAACTAGACATGAATCAATAGACTGAGACTGTTTTGGATAGCTCCCTGAATTTTCTTGATATTTTGCTATTGTAGGGCATTTACGTTGCAATATCGCCTCACATCTTGAGACGACTGTTGTCGTGATCTGGTGCTATATAAAGAAAAATGTAATGAAATTGAAAAAAACACATGTCGCAGTACTAAGAAGACACACAAAAGTGACTTTCTTTAGTTGCTTGTTTGCTTGCTTCTCATTTAGCACTGATTAGAGTTATATAGATATCTTTGTCTTCGTAAAGTAAGAAAAATAAACACTCTTTGCGAAAGATATTGAGGTATTGTTTCATGTGGGACTTAACAAAATCACATCTAATTTAAAATACAACATAGAAAACGGCCAGTTGTTTAAATAGTTGCCATTTGATGACCAGTTTTATCTATCATTCGAAGATGGTTTCCGCTGATTCTCTCGTGACGGATTTACATTTTACATGGACATAGTTTATGAGGACAGTGAGCATTCATTGGAAAATTTGTTGTGGAAAAGGGTCAACATGACTTTTTGACTCGTACTGATACAGAGTTTAGTGTATTACTCATAACATTTATGGATTTGTGCAGTCATCCGCTAGAGCGGCTAATTGTGTTGTTTTATCCCAAACTTAAGGACCAAAATACAGAGCTAATAAAGTACATCCACACTTCTTCTGCCAAGTCAATTTCAGTTTTTAAATAAAGAGCTTCTGTTTGAAGTAGTTCATATTAATAACTGTCTGAGAAACTTAAATGTGCAACTGATAGATTCTGAGTTTTGTAAGAAAATTGTTCTGTCGGAAACATAAACTTAAGTAAATCTATCATCTCAAGGCTTCATCAAAGTTTAGGGAGAGATTTAGTGTTCACAATGAAAGCAATTTGGAAAAGCAGTCCACCTACGGCAAAACAGAATGGGACTTATAATCCTGAGCATCAGAGCTGAACCTCTCAACTAGTGCAGACTCCATGTAAATGGGCTTAATCAAAAGCTTTACATCTGCTGGTGTCATAATTCCGATGGAAGGTCATTACTAGTTTGGGGAGCAGCTGAGCATTTCTCCATTAAAAAAAGGAGAAAAAAAAACTAATTAGTTTGCACAACAAAAAAACAAAAGGGCTAAAACATGGCTGCACTGCGGGCTATCTTGCAGATAACTCTCTTAGCCAGACACGTTTCGTAATTAGTTTTTCCCCTCCACTGGGATATTCAATAACCTGCAGTTGGAGTGATGGAAGAAGAGATAGTGATACTTATCTCAAATGTTTTCTCGCCACAAAAAATAATCCTGTCATTCAAAAGGAGAGGATTAAAACTAGAAAGAGTGCTCATGTTTTTTGCTGGTAAACAGGTTTTGAAGGAGGGACATTTCCTCATGGGTTTAGCAGAGAAGCGTATTTATTCCACTCGAGCTCATTTTTCGGGTCCCTGCAGTCTTCTCTCGTACTTTTCACTTGTTTTGGAGGTAAACAAAATTGCATAAAGAACCTAAAACAATTGCATTGAAACGATAAGTAACTTAAATAAGGCCAAGGACAGTGTTTCTCGCCTTGCAGTGTGCGCCTAACAAGAAAAACTTTCCTTCAAAGACTCAACTTTTCTTAAGCATTAGTCAGCTTTATATAAGAACAATTCTGATGGTCCATAAAGGGTACATTCAGATAAGACAAATTATGAAAAAGGCCTAATTATCTTTCTTTGGACCATAAAGACAAACCTCATAAGTGTTAATCCTTTTGTCAGTCTGTGATGTGACCTGGTTCAGGCTGGAGTGACCACTGGCCCTGGGTGTTGATGGATAGATATGTTGGTGCATTCGCATGTCCGCAGTCTGGGAGATGGGATTACTTCTGACAGCTTGTTTGCTCTTATTCCACCTGGCTGGAGCAAACCCCTGAGCATCACCACAGGACAAAGACACTTCTATGCAAGCAATAAAACATACAGCTTTATAAACCATCCAGGTACTAAGTCAGCTAAGAATGATCACGCTGTCCAGTCTAAAGACTGGCAAACACTGCTTAGATTTTACACCGCAGCTCATCGAGTAAACGACTACAATGTCGCTTGCAGTATATTTTCAAGAAGCAAAAAAGAGACTGAAATAGCAATATATATTCAATATGAATTATAATAGATAGCAGTGCAGGCCATTATTAAACTTCTCTTTTGAGGTGCTTTTGATTAAGTATTGTTGTTCATATTTGATCATATTTTTGCTGTAAACCTCCCTGTTTGATCTGCCTTTTGAATTATTCACTCCTTTTACCGTCTGCATCAGTGCAAACATCGCACTTCTTCCATTTTTATCTGTTGTCATGAAATGAAATTAAGGAAAAGCTGCATTTGCACAGCTATATCCATCAGTGTGGCAACAGTGGCCACCAGCAGATCATTATTTGTGGTTTTGAGTGAAATGTTTCAGCAACTATTGGATAGATTAATATTAAATGTGCTTCAGACAGTCGTGTTCGATCATGCAGAAAAATCTCATAACTTTATCTATCACCATCATCAGGTTTATTTATTATTTACATGCAAACCTGCCTCATCTATGCATATCTATGTATAAATATTGCTAGCGTGCTAGCATTGTAATCTAAGATTGTGAACAATGATTATAATAATGTGGCAACTCAGGGGGGAGGGGCCTGTTCAAGTCTTTGTGCGTGTACGAGTTGAAGTTGTTATTGCAGGTATGTGGTGTTGGTCCATTATTGTTGTTAAATTCTAATGTGATTTCTAGTGTTTTCATGACTAAGAGCACTGCCGAGATCAGTAAACAGCAGGCCACCATGAGTGAGGCCACTGTCGTGATTACTCACCTCTGGCCACTGTTAACGCATTGTTTCTTTGTGCATGTTAATGTTCATAAAACTGCATTATTGTATCTGTGGGGTGTAAGAAGCCAGAGCAGTCTTAAGGCTTTTTCTTCTCTATGAGCTTGCCACAGTAATTTAATTATATAATTTAGTAATTTACTTAATGAGACTATATAATTATTTTCGTCATTATAGTTTTAGGTTTTTTTCCGTCGCTGGGGATCAATTCCCATTCCCACTGAATGCATCATTCTTCGTGCATTAAAATGAATAACGACTCCAGCCAGTACTGCAACTGATATCATTGCATGACTGACTGCGGAAGCTATTCGAGTGAAGTCATTGTCATCTACAAGAAACCACTTTGATATGATTTGAGCTTTATGACATCGTGCATTATCCTGCAGCCATCAGAAGATGGGTACATCGTGCTCATGAAGGAATCGAAATGGTCAGCTGTGGTCAGGTTGGAGTGTTTAAATGATGTTCAGCTGCTACTAAGGGGCCAAAAGTGTACCTAGAAAATATCCCCCACACAGCTGCACCACCAACAGGCTGAACCGTTGATGCAAGGCATGATGGAACAATACTTTCATGTTGTTAAGCCAAATTCTGACCCTAATATTCCAATTTTGCAGCCACAGTTGAGATTAATAAGACCAAGCAACATTTTTCCAATCTTCTTTGATCAAACTATGGTGAACCAATGCAGATTTTTGCCTCAGTTCCCTGTTCATGTTCGGAAGAGGTAGCCCATTTGCTTCAAGGTTTGACTGTTTGACTGGCTGTTCTGCATATTTGGTTTCATTGAGGGCTTATTTGAGTTACTGTTGCCTTCCTATTAGCTTGAAGCTATTTGGCCATTCTCCTCCGACCTCTGGCATCGACAAGACATTTTCACCCGGAGATCTGCTGCTCTCCGCATGTTTTCTCTGTTTCTGACCATTCTCTGCGTACCCTGGGGATGGTTGTGTGGGATAATGCCAGTAGATCAGCAACTTTTTAAATACTGGTCTTAGTAGTCTAATAGCGTTTTAAAAAGTCTTTTTCTAGTACACTTTTATCATTTTAGTTGAAGAGGTGAAAAGGTAATGAACGTGACTGGAAGATACGCAAATCCAAAGAAAGAGAGAAAAATGATCCCGGGAATGAGCATGCAGTAAAACTGAAAACCAAGTGTAAACTCATTAATTCCATGTCATTTTTGGGCCCGTAAATCATTAATAAATATTCACATATATTCACTGTTGGCTTACTTACAACAGGAAATAAAAAGTCAAATAGCCAAACCAGGGCAGCTACAGTACATACTGCAGGGTTTCTCATAATGGTGCAAAATGAATCTTTCGGAAAGCACTTTTAATTGCACCTAGTGTTACTTTGCAACTAACTGAACAGTTTTTAAGAAATGGACTTGGTGCTTGTGTGCAGCCATGTGATTCTGTAATGAGCATATTTGTATCATGACTGATGCATCTGTTTTTTTCAATACTGCCAGCTCTGCATCTCCACAAAGTGCTAGATCAATCAGCTGTGAATGGACAGGTCACTGAATACTCACTTCCTCATTAGGAAAAACCAGCCGGCATTTTAGAAAGCACGGCTTTCTTTCTGGAAAGGCAAATTAAAAATCGCCTTAAACGAAACACCAACTGTTCGTCTTCCCTTACACCTCCAAGTATAAGAAATCTCACTCAATAAATGAATTCAAAGAACTATTTCAACGCCCTGTTGCTGAAGCATGAAATATATGAACGATCGCGCTCCAGGAGATCTCACAGAGAATCATAAAAACCTGAAAAATAAAAGTTGTTGAAGGCCACAAGTTCAGCTGAGCTATTCGGAACTGTATTGTGAGACTTTCATTTAATTCTTAAAACCTTTTGATAAGCCTGAAAAAATATAAAAACAAAATAAATAAATAAATAAAACGTTTCTTTAGCAGGAAACTATTAAAGCAGGAAGTACTTCAAATTTCATCAACATCATAACATGCACATCTGCACACGTGCACACACCTACGCTAAGATCACAGCCACCGTAGACAGGGTTTGCCTGAGTTGCAGTCCACTCTCCACTCATGTACATTCACAAAGCATACCATTAAATATAATAGGGGTTTTATCATCGACTGTCAAGAAATATTGCTTCATTTGCATTCAGATTTAATTTACCATGCAGAAGCCGGTGCATCCAAGAAATGTTCCTGTATGCCCTCCCACTTGTGTCACACACATATGCACACATGGACATGCTCATGATTTTTAATACGCTCGTAAAGACAGGATCTTGCATAAAGTCGCTACATTTTAGTTTCCCATTATTAAGTGATGCCGGGTATATTTGCTAGTATTAATTCGCATCATAGTGTGAATAAAAATAAAACATAAAAATCTCATGCAAAGTTGTTGAACTTATATTCGCTGACAGAAGCAAAGATTGTGATTACCTAGCTGCTAAAAAGAAGATTCTTTTAGCATTACTAGATTCTACTCCTTCTAATCTAACAGTAAATGAAACACGGTGCTGTCCAAACAATTAATGGTAAAAAATGTTTGATGGTAAAAATGGTAAAAAATACATCGATTAGCTTGCAGATGCATTTTACATACTCCAATTTAAAACAAACGCAGTCCCTCACACCGGAGAAACTGAGCTATTGTAAAAGAGTGAGACTCCCTGCTCGTCTGCCTCTCTATCTCTTTTCCTGTCTCTTTTCACCTGGAGTAATGCAGACTCTATTTCACAGACAAAATATCCTCTGTAGAAGCTGTCAAAGTGTTTACCCACAGGCCCGAGTCTCTATCTGAGGCCTGACATCTAATATAGAGAACTGGCCTGCAGCACCCACCGCCTTCCCTTCCAAATGTCCACTCCAAGAATGAGAGAGGAAGGGGAGATGAGGTGCAACATGGAGACGAGGAGTGGTGGTGGTGAGCGAGTGGGTGGGTGGGGTGAGGGGTTGGACAGAACAAACTGGCTGGGGAGGAGGGGAGTGAAAGAGAAGGAGGATAGGACAGGAGGGTAAAGGACAGGAAGTGCAGAGAGAAGAAACTGACTCAGTTTAAATTCTCAGTTGTCCTTTTGAAGAATAAAGAAATAAATGAACTAAACACACACACTATAGTCTCATAAAACAAAAGTAAGATGGATGCTCAACACACCTTTGACTTTGACAAAATACAAAAATATTTGCACAGACACAATGAAACACACAGCTCCACCAAGTTGTTCTGAAGAACTTTGTTAATTTCTTTGTAACCTCTAAACTGTAATATGAAATCAACCTTCTAGGTGTTTTGTTTTTCCTAAGGTGTTTATGCAATACAGTAAATGCTATAAATGTGCTAGTTTATCACTTCATTGTACCTTTGGAGTATAGAGGGTAGCGAAAGGTACATGTTTTATAACCTATGAGGAAGACATTTCTATAAAATCAGAGCTGCCTCTTGAGCACCATCAAGTTTTACTATCATCTTTAGCTTACATAAGGAGGGCAGAATCTAAAGGGTTGCTAACTCTAAGCTCACATGTGCACACAACTGAGAGTCACACACACTTGCATATGCTGTTTAATGCAGTCAAATGTGCTCATGTTATACACAGCGTGTGCACACATGCCACACACATCCTCCGCACAATGGGGGATCTCAATCCAATTAGCTTGATTATTAATTAAAGCGTGTACTCAGAGGAAAGCTGCCACTGGTGGAGGCAGCCCAAAGGGGGGTGTCTGCTGAGTGGGCTCTGGACCCTGGACTCACTGTAGCAAAAGGTGATTAGGCTGCATGGACGACACACCTATCTATGCTCGCTGCACAATACACAAAGACAGAGTCGCTTGCACCCCGTGCACAATGCACTGAAACAGCTAATGAGTGCAGACGCAATTCAGCTGCATTCCAAGTGTTTTTTTCCTCTTTAATCTTATTTCTTTATCATGCAACTCAAAGAAACACTTCAAACGGGCTTTCCTCATTATCATAGTTATGCAGTGCCCCCGTACATGCATATAGACATGCCATTTCTATCTATTTAGCATGTACTATATGTGGTATTTTTTTTCACTTTGTGTCTCTTGTAAATAATATTTGCTATAAACCATCAACTTAAACACAGAGCTACAATAATGTAAAACTTAAAGCATCTATTTGTGTGAATTACACAGGAAGAGGATAGAGATGACTTCAAAGCACATATTTGTGTAGATATTTCATTGATTCGCCGTCCTCTTCCTTCAGTCTGACATTTCTAAAATAGAATATGAGCATGGACAAAATCTTCCCTGAGATGTTCATGAGACATCTATAACCTGAATTCCTTAGTTTTTACTTTTGTTCTCACCTTTGGATTCTTTCTAAGCAAGCTGTGGTAGGCTCCATGGTTATTTGATGTATTATTTGTCATATAAATCCTTATAAATAATATATGCCGCATATATTTGTAGTACAATTGCATTTATGCAGAATGTATAAATAGAAGACATGCAATTTTTAGGTCTCTTCATCTAAAGACTGTATGAACCACTAGTTTTGTTCCTGTGACTCCCTTAAATATGTGGCTTAATCTATAGTCATAGTCTCTCATTTGCATGTTTATCACCTATATATTTTCATTTTCTTGTTTAGATATGGTAGAAAATTCCACAGCCTTCTCCATGACTGTGGGTGTTTATGGGAGAAGGTTATGCATTTTTCAACACCTAGAGTGCATTTTCTTGTTTTTGAAACTTTGATTTACACACTTGTTATGTAGTTTTGGTTGTGATTGAAGTAAATAACCATTAACTGACAGCTGAAGACAATCTACCATCACAAAGGCTCTATTTCAGTCAGCTCTGTAGCTGTGCGGCGCTTTATGCTTTTAAAAGCATGATTAGTGAAGATGTAAGAAATAATCACCTTCTCTGAACTGTATTGTTGTTATTTTATTATGTTTTGTGATTGGTAAAACACTTTTGTAAGACAAGTTTTGTAAAGTGCTTCATAAACAGACCTCGTGACGATTATTGGTAGTTGTAGTTTTGTCACTAAGAAACTATTATCTGGGCCTATAACACCTCTCCTTCTAGACAGGACTGTAACTCTGTGTATATAAGGTTGTTCCACTCTTTCTCAGCTGCAGCTGGTTCGTCATTGAGCTGCTTTTTAAGTGATACAAAAAAACCCCACTGATACATCAGTCCTATTTTAGCTCAATTTATCTGGCGACTTGTGATAAAAAAATAGTTTTATTGCGTGTTTTAAAGTTCCTCTGTGGATCAGATCTAAAATATGTTGCTGATGTTCTAACTCAAATTATATTTTGCCTTGTAGTCTCTGAGATCAACTTTCCAACATGTTCTCTTATAGGCAGCTGGGCTTTCTGTGCTATTGCCATATGGAATTTGAAATATTTAACCCAAGATTTCTATATTAGTTATTTATTTTCATCTTAATTATGCTGCTTGTTTATGTGGGGTTTTTGTATGTTGTATGTGTGTGTTTTCTTGAGACATGGAATATGTCTGTACATGGCTTTGGGTCAACTTGTGTTGTTTGATGGCTCCATCACACTAGTACAAATAGGACAGAAACCTCCTTGCCACTAGGAAAAATCTGTGTTTACGTAGTGATTGAGTTAAATTTTATTTCATGCAGCAACCAATTGCAAGTTCAAATTGCAACCAATTTGTTGCCCAGCAGGGGTGTTGAGCTTGCAACACCCTCACCCTTTCGATCACACGGGTCGCATGGTGGCAGGCTACCTGTCATCAGCCAGTTGGGATCCAACTCAGGCTGACTGCAGTCACTCGCAGACAGATTATTAAAAGTTTGCAAATAAGGGGTGTCTAATTAATAAATGCAGACGGATTGCCAGCATGCTGCAATCAATCTGAGTTAACTGAGCCATCCACCGATGAGTGCAACCTGTCTGTGACAGTTCAACGAGGAACTTGCTTCAGCTGGTTACTACTTAAATGTATTCTGATTCACCTCCGATATAAAAGTCACTGTCCTGCATCCCGTATTTGTGGAGGAATTTCTGAATTCTTTTTTGTTCAATTCTTTGGACTCACCACTCACTACTTACTGAATGTATGTTATTTAATGACAATTTCTGTGTTTGTAAATGGCAGCACATTTTCACCAATTTATCACAGTTAATTACTATTGCAATCTGTATTTGGATATACAGATGTAATGCATGTAACTGCTAACTTGACCGCATTCAATTGCAAACTGATAGCAGACTGACTCTGTCTTATTGCCAGCAACTAATTATGAGGGGTCGCAGACCTTCCAAGTAAACATTTCAAAAGCAAGAT
>VOQK01005260.1:0-13624 GCA_015052645.1 Benitochromis conjunctus
AACAGTGCTCCGTGGGATGTTCAAGGCTTGGGAAATCTTTTTGTAGCCTAAGCCTGCTTTAAATTTCTCAATAACTTTATCCCTGACCTGTCTGGTGTGTTCTTTGGACTTCATGGTGTTGTTGCTCCCAATATTCTCTTAGACAACCTCTGAGGCCGTCACAGAGCAGCTGTATTTGTACTGACATTAGATTACACACAGGTGCACTCTATTTAGTCATTAGAACTCATCGGGCAATGTCTATGGGCAACTGACTGCACTCAGACCAAAGGGGGCTGAATAATTACGCACACCCCACTTTTCAGTTATTTATTTGTAAAAAATGTTTGGAATCATGTATGATTTCCGTTCCACTTCTCACGTGTACACCACTTTGTATTGGTCTTTCACGTGGAATTCCAATAACATTGATTCATGTTTGTGGCTGTAATGTGACAAAATGTGGAAAAGTTCAAGGGGGCCCAATACTTTTGCAAGCCAATGTATGAACAGGTGAATGAGGTAAGTTGTATAAAGTGCTTTGAGTGCTCCAGTAGAGTCGAAAACCACTATATAACAACCAATCCTTTTCTCAAAAATGTTTTCTCACTTAAAACAAAAAACCAAACAATGACAAACTGCCACTCAGTGATGGCAGTGACCTCTGAATCAAACCCGTGACACATGCCCACACTAAATTTATTAGGTGTTTCAAAGTTAGAGTGGAGTGGAGAAAACCACAAACCTTTTAGTTTTTTGGGCTTAGGACATGCCTACCTTAGCTTTAACAGAGTTGTTTGTGGGCCTGCTTGATGTAACGTTTTATATGATGAATAATAAAGACGCATTAACATCAGACTAAAGAAAGCAAATTGCTGATCCCACAAAAATGTCAGCTTGGGGTTTTTCACTTTTTTCTATTTTTCCTCCAGCCTGTGACCCAGAAAGCATCTCAGCAAGCCATGCTGTATGATTCAGTTCTCTGAGGACAGAGGAGGCTTACAGAGAAATTAGAATTGCCAGATATTTCCCTCCTTTCCTTTGCACAAGTATTTTTTATTATAATATAGTGTATATTAAAACTAGTTTGCAATATTTTCTTTCACTTGTCATCTATATTCCTGTGTGTAGACCCTTTTAAAGAACACACATATAATGCTAAATTCACGTACACTGACAAATGACACTTTACTAAACATGAACACTTAATGTTAAAACTCAGGTAATGTGTGAGCTTCCCTGCAATGCCTGGGAAAACTTTTAAAAATTCGGTAGCCAACACTGGCATTATCATCAGTGCTGATGATCTGTCCTCCCTTTAATGGTGGAATTGGATCCATTTTTCCACAAAGTCAGCAAAGATAATGATGATTATACAGTGGTCCCCACTTCAATTCAATTTTATTTATACAGCGCCAAATCACAACAACAGTCACCTCAATGTGCTTTATATTGTAAGGTAGACCCTACAATAATACATACAGAGAAAAACCCAACAATCATATGACCCCCTATGAGCAAGCACTTTGGCGACAGTGGGAAGGAAAAACTCCCTTTTAACAGGAAGAAACCTCCGGCAGAACCAGGCTCAGGGAGGGGCGGCCATCTGCTGCGACCGTCAACTTAGTCACACAGATAGTGTGAACACTCTTTTGTGCAAAAGAAATGGTAACACTGTGAGATGGCAAAGAAAAAAAGAGAGATAGTTGGAAAAAGTCAAGATAACAGAAACGGAGGAAAGCAAGCCAAATCAGTGGAATGAGATGGGTGGTGAGATAGGCTCCTAACACAGCACAGAGAGAGATTTATGAGGCACCACTGAAAAGGGAAGTGCGGTTGTTATTGCCTTACTTTCTCAAGCCCTACAGTGATTTCTTCCCTATTCCATCTCACTCTCTTGTTCCCTTCTGCACTTTTAATTTGGACGCTCCTAATGGGAGCATACGTCATGTCAGGCTGCTGTGAGAGAAGAGGTTGTATCAGGGCTGCTGGTTGAGTGTTCAACAGCAACACAACGGCAGTGTCTTTCTTTAGAGGCAGCACACAGGCATTCAAAGGCTTTTATTGTTGTGATACTTTTTATATTATTTAAGAAAGGCTACAGAAAGCTGGATTAGAAATTGGGAAGTGTGTAGGGCAACTCGTTCTTTGCTATATTCAGGAAAGCGCCATTCAGTTTTTCTAATCTGATGATTGGATTTGAAGCTCTGTTAAGTGAGATATGGGAACATTTTATGCAGTGTATTTATGAGACAGATGTGAGCCAACCAAAAGTAAGTCACTGCAGTGTTAACAGTGTAATGTTACTGCAGCAAAGCAAACAGGAGATAGTCAACTGAGGCTTCACCCTGAAATTTGATCAACTATTGTTATAAAACAGAAGGAATTATAAATAACTACCAGCTTCACCTTTTTCAGTCCAATATTTTCACTGTTTGAGAAAATATGACACAGTATTGCCTCAAACCACCAGTGTCAATTTATACCTCCACCCCTATTTCCTTTCTATATATAATTGTCAGGAATCGCTGTGTGCAAGACCCAAAACGCAGACTTCACGGAGACGGGACTCAAAAACAGTTTTATTAGCTGGCAGGGGAAAACACAATTCAACACTAAACTGGGAAATACTAAGAACAAAACGCACAGGGAAACAACAAGAGACAACAAAGGCACAGGAGGTCACATAACTATATAAACACTCCACACAGAGGGAGACCCCGAGGGCAGCTACACAGGGAGGAGACTACTAAACAACCAGGGAACTAAACAGGGAACACAGGAAACTCAAAACAGGATAACTAGACCGTGTGGTGTAAACTAAAGACTAACAAAGTCAATTTTATACGTAAATCATAGTACAAAATGACCAAAACACTGGAGAACACAAAACACTGGCTCAAATGGCCCACTCTGACAATAATGTGTAAAACATTTACAAAGAAAATGTATTTTATTTATTGTTTATCTCTGTACCCATCATATATACCCAATTTGCTGCTGCTGACTTAAATGAAAAGAAAGGGTTTCCACCACTGTCATGGTAAGGTAAGTTTATGAAGAGGAGACTAGCAGGTGAAGCTGGTGAGGCTTGATTAACAGGAAGAGATGTGTTATTATATTTTAGACACTTTGGAGTAAAGTGTGGATGTAGTCAGTGGCAGGTTCTTTGTTCTAATTTGCTGAGAGAAATCTGAGAATGCTTGTTGGCTTATGAAGGCAGCTCCAGAGAGAGCCAACATCTTCTGAGCATGTCTACTTATGTGTGGAAACTTCTCCCCTTTCTGAGAAGAATAAAAATCCTCTTTTGTATAATGATGAGTAACTGTGCTGCTCTCGTCCATGACTAAATAGAAAAACATGAAAACTGTCCTGTTTGTTTTTAGACTGAAGCTCTCTCCATCTGGGTTTACCTGGACAGGTGTGTTTTCAAATGCTTCTTTTTTTCAGGGTCTATTAGAGCACCACCAAATACTCTATGATAAACTCTCAGTGAATGGCTAATTGGTTTTTGTAATGCTGTAGGAAATCACAAAGACGGTCTTGACTGCTCCATCCGTGGATGTGTAAACTTGGTAAAAAAGCCCTTGTTGTTGCTGCAGCTTTGCTAGCAAAAGTTCACGTCTATTGTTGCTCTGCATCAGTCAGGTTCTTGGATTTCTCTGCGTGGTTAGTCTCATAATAATGATGCAAATTGTAATCCTTGAACACAGTGATCTGCTGTAGATGTTTTAAGAAGTCCATGTCTTCTTAAAACGTCTACATTTATGTTACAGGGCAAACAAAGTCACATTTTCTATTGTCTTTTTATTTTAGGCTGGAATGATCCTTGATAATGGAGTTAAGACGACCCAGGCAAACAACAAGGACAAGAGACCCTTTCTGTCTCTGATTGGAGCCAGGTCAGACCCTGTAACTAACACTGACAAGCTGAAATCACATCCCACCCAGTGTGATGCAGTGTGATGAGTTTAGTCTGTAATGATGACATTTCCTGTTAATGTTTTCATGAGCACTGGGTGTGCTCTTTTTCATATCGTCAGTGCACAAGCCAATGGCGAGTAGAAGGGATGGACGCTTTTCTTAAATGGGCAGAAAAACTTTTAGCTGGAGAAAGAAAGTGTAGATGTGTCAGTGCAATGAAGGTTTTTGTGTTATTAATCCTTAATGAGATAAATATGCTGTCAAGTAATAAATGACATTAGACACACACACACACACATGACTATGTGGGAAAAAAATACAAAAATGATTAATCACTGGGGGTGGCTGTAGCTCAGGTGCTAGAGCAGGTCACCTATTAACCAGAAGACTGGTTCGATCCCAGTCGGCTCCAGTCTGCATGCCAAATGCCTCGGTCAAGATACTGACCCCGTGTTGCTCTCCAATGCATCCATCGGAGTGTGAATGTGTGTGATTGTTAGACAGGAAGCAGAAACAGAAACATAGAAATTAGAAACTGCATAGAAAAAAGTGTTGTGAATGGGTTGAGTTGTGTAAAGTTGTGTATATAGTGCTTTTCAGTTAGAGTAGAAAAGCACTATATAAGAACCAGTCCATTTGTTGAACTGCACTTTTATTCTTGCTGAGTGGATCAAAATGGCGCTTATGTGCCAAACGATAGTTTACCCAGCATTCTTGGAGTCCATAGGTGGGGTTCTTGAAGGTGCTCCACATGGAGACTCAGTCGTCTTACTGGGATGCTCATGTGGGTGACTCATCCATCACTGGGAGTGAGGTCTCTACACTGTCGCATAGAGAGCCTCTGGATTGGCAGGCTGAGGTGGTGGTTCCCATGTTTAAGAAAGGAGACTGGAGGGTGTGCTCCAACTGTAGGAGGATCACACTCCTCATCCTCCCCAGGAAAGTCTTTGCCAAGGTGCTGGAAATAAGACACTTGGTCCACATCACCGGCAGTAAGTCTGACTCATTCCCAGTGGGTGTTGACCATGCCAGGGCTGCCCTTTGTCACAGATTCTGATCATAATTTTTATGGACAGAATCAGTGACAAAGGGCATGCTCAAGGGGCAGAAGGCTTCCACTTTGGTGGTCTCAGCATCTTGTCTCTGCTTTTTGAAGATGATGTGGTTCTGCTGGTTTCACTGGAGTGGTGGCCTCCAGCTCGCACTGGACCAGTTCGCATTCGAGTGTGAACCAATGGTAATGAGAACCAACACTTCTGAATCTGAGGCCATGTTCCTCAGCTGGAAAAGGCGGGACTGCCCGGGTCAGGAACAAGTTGCTGCCCCAAGTGGAGGAGTTTAGGTATCTTCAGACGGATTGGGACTGTGGCTGCAGTGATGAGGGCGCTATACCGGTCTGTCATGGTAAAGAGAGGGCTGAGTATAAAAACAAAGCTCTCGGTCTACCGGTCGATCGATGTCCCTACCCTCACCTATGGTCACGCTCTACTCCTCCACATTGAAAGGAGCCAGGAGTTCAGGCATCTGACAAGGATGTGTCTTGGGCGCCTCCTGAGTCCAGTGTTCCAGGCATGTCCCACTAGAAGGTGGGCCCCAGGGCAGACCCAGGACACGTTGGAGAAACTATGTCTCTCAGCTGGCCTGGGAACACCTCAGTAATCCCCCAGATAAGATGGAGAAGGTGGCTGGAGAGAGGGAGGTCTGGGCTTCAATGCTGAGGCTGCTGCCCCCGCGACCCGACCCCAGAAGAGCCGCGACCCGGCTCTTCTGGGGTCGATCCCAAAAGAGGATGGATGGATGGATGGATGGATGGATGGATATAAAAATATCCATTCATAATATTAACAATATAAAATATTGTTAATTATTAGCACTGTATGTCCTTCTGTTGTTTAGGTATGGCCCACATCAGGATTCTGACCCATTCAAACCTAGAGTCCCAGCTCTCATCCACCACTTTGTTGCCTATAAGAACCAGGACCATGGAGCTTGGCTGAGAGGAGGGGATGTGTGGCTAGATGACTGCCAGTGAGTAATACACACATGAATCCAAAACCGAGTGATTTCAATAAGTAAAGTTTGTCAACTTTAGTGCAAGTCAGTGTGACAGAAAATGATGTATGTCACACAGAACAAGTGTTTTTTCTGCACATGCAGTGTCAGCAAAGAAATCATCTAATAATAACTTGCCATCTGCTTTAGTGTGTGTGCGTGCGCGTGCATGCGTGTGTGCGTGTGTGTGTGTACCCTGGAGACATCACATTGTTTCTGTGTTCCTGAATGATAATATTCCCTTTTCTCTGTAGATTTGCTGATAATGGCATTGGCCTCACTTTAGCAAGGTAACACTCCCCTTTATTAAATCATGTTAGAAATAAAGGGATGTTGTATGCGTTTACTGTTCTCCTGCTCACTTGCTCTCTGTCTGCCTAATTGGAAAATGCCTTATATGGAGTCTTGTTAGGATCCTGTTAGAAAAGGAGTGCTTTGATGCAGCGTGAAACGTAATTTAGGAGTGTGATGGCAAGAACTGACAAAAAAGGACATCATCAATACTTTGCCACCTAAATTTGCAAATACCTCTTAGGTTCAGCCTTCTATCCATACTAAATCAGTGTTTGTGTCCCCTCAAATGAAGGGTGTAGAGTGCATGAACTGATGACATAAGGCAGGCTTGAGGTTCTGGGAATGTGATCCATGATTAGTAAAGACAGCAGGCTAAGAAGCATATAATTAAATCCCCCTTTTATACGTGTTCCACACAAGCTTTGAAAACAGTACTCTGTGATGATTACAGAGAGATCACTAAGTCCTGTATGTTGGTTCTCTAAGAAACCCACTTATCCATTTTAAAGACATAAAGTATGTTTACTTTATAAAAACGTGTCACAATTGTGTGGAGTCTTTTTCACACAAGAGTAGTGTTTTTAAAATTCCGTCAGGTTAATGTTGTCTTAATGCAACTAGCTGGTAGAGCAGACCTGACGGGACCTCATCGTTTATTTACAAAGCTGCTTCAGATTTCTTTTTTATGTGCAGTTGTAAGAATTACCATGACGATGAGTCCCATTCACAGAGAGAAAGGTGACAGATGTACCCTTAGGCCCCCTCCTCCATTTAGAGATGGTCTTTCCCTTTTCACATCATTGATCAATGATCAAAGATCAACCCTACCCTAACCCTAACATGTGTCATTGGTCCCTTTGATCAATGGACCTTGATCAGTGGTTGTTGATCAATGGTCATGACAGTTTGCATATTAATGATCAGTGAACTGACCTCCCAGCCCATTGTTCCTTCAGTGGTGCTAGTTTCACTCATTATGCAAATGTGCTGTTTATAAAGAAGTCACCTGATGATGATGAAACGTTTCTCCCACTGAAAACGTCCAGATGAACACGATCAACTCTTTGAGGGGACTTAAATATAACCTACAAAGAAACTAAAAACTCAGATACATAATCCAGAAACATAACTACAAGAATACAGAAATCAGAAAGCTCTTAACCAAAGACTAAGAACAACAAACTCAAAACACTCAGAGGTGTTGACAGGTGTAAAATGACAGATTGAAACGTTGGGTTTTATCACCATGTGAGAAAGGTGCCTGGAAAATGCAAAAGTTTACAAGTTTAACTTTTACCCTTTGATCATATCTTGAGAAACATGCCCAGTTTTGATCATCATGATGTCTGGAAATTATCTAGATGTTTTGCTAACTGATAAACATTAGCTTAGCTGGTGCCATATTGTCATTCTACATAGGAATAATTTGAACCCAACCAACCAACACTTCGCAAATGGATCTGGATACCTGTACAGTTGGCATTTTCCCAAATGACATCTACCACAATCCATAGCAAAAATGAGTCACTGCAAAGGCTTATGTAATGGTTTTGAATGAATTAAAGTAATTTAAGGTAGAGCCAGTTAGCAACGAGTCAGGTTTCTCTGTTCTGCTCTTGTTCTGATTCACAGTTAATTTAGTGCTTGTGTCACCGTGTGAGTTCAACAAAATGTAAATTAAAATGTTTATCACAGTTTGAAGTTGTGTTTGCAGTATGTACGTATTTTTTAACTGGACAGTGTCAATTCTAAAGTCTAAAATGACCCTGACTCATAACGAGCGTATGGAAACAGATGATGGTGGCCTGCAGACACGCCGTTTCATGTCTTCTGTTTCTGCTGAGCATGTTGCTACATGTTACCCTGGTTGTCCATTAGCTTGTGTACAGCAGATAAGCTGAAATCTGTGGAGAAGCACACACTGTTACATTTTGATTTGTTATGACTGAGTTATTAATAACAATTATTCATTTTGTCTTTTGTGAACCAACACATGTATTCTTACTGCGCTGCATTAAGACAATACACCCAGTCTCTGAGGAGACACTCCACCATTATAACTGCAGAGTGTAGCCACCATGTTAGTGTGGAGCTTCTGCCACACATTTAAATCATAATGATGTACTTCTCCATTGTATTTTAGCTTTGGCATGTTGTATTGTATATTTTCATGACCTCAGATGTTTAAGCATTAAGATTTTAACTACCTGAATTTACTCACACTGTCTGTATGCAGTGGAGGGACATTTCCAGATGATGACGGCTCTCGTCAGCAGGTGAAGAACTCACTTTTTGTGGGTGAAAGTGACAATCGTGGCATGCCCCTGCCAGACAAGAGGACTTGGGGCCCCGGAGGTTCTGACCTTACTGACAGGACCCTGCCACGTGGCATGTAAGTGGCAATTATAGCTAATTTTATTTTTGTTTTTAGGCTCACAAACAATGTTCTCTATAGTGGTGTTTCAGAAATTGTATTTTTACCTTTTTAATCTTAGCAACTGATTAAAAAAAATCTCTTTAAAAAACAAAATGTACATTTAATAATTGCTTTAAAACACAGATATTGTGTTTTTTTTTTAAGTTTGCATGGTCAGTATACCGTGGTAAGGTTGATTTACTGGACTTATAATATTCCGTTCAGATCAGTTTGATTTATTTACAACAAGGTCACAACAGCATTTTACAGTGTTTGATCAATTGCATTATGATACCATTTAAGAAGCACTTGGTGACAGTGGAGAGGAAGAACTCCCTTTTAACAAGAAGAGAGGGCAGAATCAGGCTCAGGCAGCATTCTGCTATGACTGATTGGAGAGTAAGGGAAAAGACAAGACAAAAGAAGGAAAAACACAAACTGTGGGAGAGAAACTTGAGAAAACTTGAGTCTGTCTGTCTTCTCAACCCAAAGCTGGGAGCTGTTTCCACATGAGCAGGTCTTTATAGCCTCCCATGTTCACTTTGGGAACTTAAGCCTTCACCCACAGAGCTTAATGGTATATTAAAATCATAATAATATGTTACTTAATATGAGGTCTTCAAGATAGCATGTCATTTAAGACTTTATTTCTGAGAAGCAATTTAATTTCATGTTTGTATTTAACAGGGAGCCAATGACAAGAAGCTAACGTGGGAGAAAGTGGTGTGTCTTTGTATCAGAACCATTGCTGCAGCATTTGAAGGCTTTTCAGAGAGCTTTTAAATACACGATAATAATAATAAGGATAATAAGGATTTGCAATAGTCCAGACTCAAAGTAACATGGATTTAATGATTCTGGAGCAACCTGGTTCATAAGAACCTAAATTTGCAAAAACACAGAATGTGTGGCAGTTGCAGTTAACTCCTCGTTGGACTGCACTTAACTAGTCTGTGTCAGATAGCAGTTTAATGGAGGCTGGTATGCGTGAGAGCCAGATTTGGAATCCTCAGAAATCAGTCCCATGCTCTGGCCATCTGGGCAGTGTACAAAAACAATGTCTCAGCAGCAGCATTATTAGAGATGTCTTTATTGTGTGAGGAAAAGTTAATATCATTGAAACCACTTCTGTTTTAATCTGCACTTTAGACCAACATTGTTTGACACTGGTGTGCTCTCATGTTGTGCACTGCTGACCATTTCCTGAGAGCTCCTGCAAAGAAAAGCTTTTCAGTGACACCCACGGTACGCAGTTATGTGTGGACATTCAGGAGTTTATTTCTCGAGCCCCAAAGTCTGAGAGTGTGAATTGTGATAGTCTTCATTGTTTTATCAGAGTGTCTGACTCTCGAACTATGACACAAGAATCACATTTTGTCCGTTTGTCTGTTCATGTCTACACTATTGAATTATTTGTAGCAGAACCTTCACTTACAAGTGTCAGAGGAAGAATCCTATCAATAGCCAGACGTGTTTATACATAATTCGATTTGTACTTTCATGCAATCTGACAACAGAAAGGCCTCAAAAAGTCCACCAATTATTTGTCTTTGTAACAACTAGTATAGCAAAAGAATGCATTGTGATTAAAGCTCTCCAACAGAGCTACCAGTTAACAACATGTTTCACAAGCCTGAGTTTTATAAACCTAAAGACACGCTGGTGTGAAAGCAAAATGACTCTTTATTTTTGTGTAATGCTTTCTCTTGTAGTTAACCACAACTGACACAACACCTTTGATGATGTTGACTACATGTGTCATGCAGTCTTCTGCCATGCATTTTGCTGCACATGAAATAAAACTTGCCTTTATAGCTCCCAGCACGTTGTGCTGTAACTGCATGTCTCTTTCAGTTCTCTCTGAAGCCTTCGTTCCAGCGTGTGTAGATGCAAACATCAATGATGACGTTTGTGCATCTGTGTTTTGAGCAGTGACTTTCCAATCCGGGGCATGCAGATCTACGATGGGCCAATCAATGTACAGAACTGTACGTTTAGGAAATACACGGCACTAGACGGAAGGCACACCAGTGCCTTTGGCTTCAGGCTCAACAATTCATGGCAGAGCTGCCCCAACAATAATGTCACCAACATCACCTTTGATCATGTACCTGTGAGTCAACCTCTATGTGAAACACACAAAACCAGAGACACTGGTTTAACACATTTTTACAAACTGGAATCTTTGTTTAATTTGGTAGAAGAACTTTTGTGTAACTTTACACAAAAGTATTTTAAATACTGTTGTTATTTGAACACTGTCCCATTGTCCTGTATGTTCCACGTTTGTAGATTATCAGATGGATTGAATCATTCTGGATATTTCTCAGCTAAATTTTCTTTTAATTGAAATATAGAGCCATGTTTTAAATGTTGTAAATAAAGAAACACTGAACACATTTGGAATTTTGGATGTGAGTGATGCGCAGTACCACAAATAGCCACAACAGATGGCTCTAGACTAATGCATCCCTCTCTTGTAGATTACATCTCGGGTGTTTTTTGGGGAGCCAGGTCCCTGGTTCAGTAAAATGCAAATGGATGGGGACAAGACGACCATCTTCCATGATATTGACGGATCAGTCAGTGAGTACCCCGGAGCTTTCCTGGTTAAAGAAGACAACTGGCTGCTTCGTCACCCTGACTGCATTGACGTGCCTGACTGGAAGGGTGCTATCTGCAGTGGGCACTATGCACAGGTGGGTCAGCAGGTGTCACACTTGATTTCTCATTCATTCATCTTCATATATCAGCCTTCACTAACACAAACATCACTTCTAATGCACCCTGGTTAGCACTGGTTGATTATGTGCATTTTCATATTCCAAGTGCATTTTCAAGTGGTTCATACATGAGCCCGTGAAACTTGTTTGCGGGGTACTGTCAAAAAAGAAGAGCCAGAAGGGATAAGAAAAAAGTCCTCTTTTAAGTGCTTCTTAAACATTTCTATTCTTTTAGTTATTTTCTGGTGTTCTGAATATGTTTACGTCTGCTTCTTTGTGCTGTAAAGCCAACAAATCTCACGATGCATTTTTTACAACTGTTTTCTGAGCCTCAATCACAAACAGTCTTTATGTTTAAACCTGTATTTGTTTATACTCCACAAAACAAAGAGTCAGCTGTTGTCTTCTCATAATCATCATTAATTATATCATTAATTATAATATCAAATGCTACCTACATTTACAAGACAGCTCAAATAAGATGAAAAAGGAGTCAGGGGCAGAAGTTGACCCCACTTCTCATTCAGCCTCCTCAGCTTCTCCACAGCCACGAGTCCATCACCTCCCACTTTGTATGCACAGGCAGAACATCTGAGATCCTCGAGCATGTTGGAGGCCAAAAGGTGTTCCAAACAGGGCCCACTAGCATGCATAGTTCACAATAATACCCCAAATGTGGACTGAACAAGTCCAATAACCTTGGGATCTGCCTAGAAAAAGGGCAGTCCAATATAAAATGCTTTCTTTAACCTAGGTGGGAGGTCATGTTAGGCAGGCCACCTAGGATAAAGAAAACACAGAACTCAAACTGACAAACCTCCCAAACTGCACATGGGTTGGACATAAAGCCAGCAACCTCACTGTGTAAAAAAGAAGCCAAGCCACAGAAAGTTTTACCCATGCATTAAACTGTGGCCGAGAATGTACACCAGCCACCAGCCCAACCAACAAGGAGCGCGAGCTTCGACAGCTGGACAGTTGACTGGAAGCCCTGTTGGGACACAATATCACAAGGACAGACCTTACACTAAAATGCACCATGACCATACTCTAGCACCCTTCTCCTTTTTTAGTGACTAATGACAACCTGTTGTAAAACGGTTGTCAGGTCTTGCTTTACCTTTAGAGCACTGAACATAAATAGAGTGAACAAAGTGGTTTGGATGAAAAGAGTGGATGGTCTGCTGGTAGCTTGTACTTTCACAAACAAGTTTCATTCAGACTCAAGTCAGAGTGGCTATATTATCAGAATACCGTAATTAAAATGTGATGCCTCTACTAAATGAAATCCATCCATCCTTTTTCAGGGTCACGCGGGGCGCTGGAGCTGTCTTAGGGCGAGAGGCAGGGTACACCCTTCCTCATTATAAGGAATGCATTCTTTTTTTTTTTCAGATCTATATTCAAACACGAAACCCTGCCAATCTCAACATGCAGATAGTGAGGGATGAATATCCTGATCGACCCCTAACACTTGAAGGTGCCCTGGAGAAGAGGAAACATTACCAGCAGTTCCAGCCAGTGGTCACCCTGGCCAAAGGCTATACCATCCACTGGGACCAGGCGGCACCTGCTGAGGTCACCATCTGGCTCATCAACTTCAACAAGTCAGTGACTAAAAACAGTTTACTCAAAGCATGTTAACAGCACTGATGTCTGTACTGTTTGACCATTTTACTGCTTTAGATATATTGGACAGCACACTTCAGTGTGTGAGGTTGGTCATTAAACACTTTGTATATAACCGGAAACATTTTAAATTCTATCCTGGATTTAGAAGGGAGCCAATTAAAAGAAGCTGATATAGAAAGAATATAAAAGAAATATGATTTCTTAAGTGTTTCCAGTTTACTTTTAATACTTACCCATGTGCTATTGGGAGTCCTGGTCAGATGGAAGTAAAATGGTAGGTTATATTTTCACACAATTTTCATAAATTTGGCAGTATTGTAAAGGTAAAAGGCAGTATGTACACCCTGGAAAAAAATTGAAAGGTTCCTCATAATAGCAGCAGAGATCAACATAATGTGTGTCTAATCCAAAAGCTTTTGTCTCAGTTTAGAAGTTCAGAATTAGAGTTCATCCAGGTCTGTAGGTGCAATGTGCAGGTGCAACGTGCGTAAGGTAAAATGTATTGTGATTGTTGTGTTTCACTGTAGGATCTTTACCTTGAAATATAAGGTACTGGTCCAAGCACAGAACCCTGTGGAACCGTGTGAGGAAGACTCAGGATCAT
>VOQK01005264.1:17947-29713 GCA_015052645.1 Benitochromis conjunctus
CTCCAAAAGATCCAAAAGCATGCCGATCTTCACGAGCTACATAAAATACTCTGTCTGGTTGTGAGGACTCCATCGTTACTCATCAAACAGTTGCTCCACTGCTCAAATACCAGGCACACTGCAGACATTTGTGCTAATCTTTAAAAAAAAAATCAACTTCCTGTTTTGTGCACGTGTGTCACAGCTTATGTGCCTGCATGCAGGTGTGTCTGAGTATTCATGTCAGCACAGGCTATTTTTCAGTTTCCTCCCTTTGCAAAGGAGAAACCGTATTTTGGCTCTCGCACACTGACAGCTTGTGGAAATGCACATTGTAATAAAGCAATTTCCTGTATGCAAATGTCCTGTTTACACATTCCTGCTCCAGTCATTGTCACTTGACAGATTGCTTGAATATGAGGAAAGCGGCTATACTATGAAAAATGAGAATAGTAAGACTTCAATAAAAAAATAAAAAAATCCATTGTATGAGTACTTGCCGCTGTAGACATCCTTGAAACTGATGTCACAGGGAAGATCCCGAGTTTCGCATAACCACACACACATACAAATTACAGAAAGATCAAGGCCACCATTCACAACAGCTCTATAACAGTATGCAAATAAAGGAGGTGATGGAGAAGCCTTTCCTCAATGTAATGAGGAAGAATGAAGGGTGTGCAGGGTTAAGGAAATGGGCATGTGGCACACGAATAAAAGGAGACACGAGTGAGAATAAGTAAGGAGAACAGGAAGTGCAGATGTGACAGAGGGTTATTGAAAGCGAGAGGATGCTGCAGGAGACAGAATGGTCTCAAGTCTCTGTGTGATGCATTCAGTGTTGCCGTAAGATCTACCTGACTGTCTATCACTAGCAGAGAGGATGATGAGATGTGCTGAAAGTGCTCGAGCACACCTGCAGAGCTAATTCACAGCCTCTGATTCACTACTGCCATTCTGCACAGGCTAAATGCAAGTCTTTTCGCACTATGGGGTTATGCATTACCTACCATGATGCAATCATACCAATCAGCACTTCTTTCTTCAAAGAACACCTTTCAACTACTGTTGGAAGCCATCTACGTAGTGCAGCGTGGCTGGATAAGACATATGAATCCAGTCGCTTCTGTGAGTGTCTAGCCTACATTCACAGCACAAGTAATTAATTTAGCATTCTTTTCTTCCTTAAGCTAAAAATTGAAAGAAGTTTTGTTTTGATAGAGAATTTAATTCTTTCGACTTGCACATGAGGTGAAAGATGAGAAGAGGTGTGGGTGAGGGCGGTGTGAAGGTGTCTGCCTAACTAAGACAGTGACCCTGAGTGGGAATGTCATGCTTATTAAGCCAATTATCCTCGCCTGCCCACAAAGAGCAAAGATGGGCAAAGGTGGCCCTGACCTCAGGGGTCAAAGGACACGTGACAGGTAAGACACTGATGTCAAAAGCACTTGCATCATGGTATGTGCTGTAGTAACCTTTTGAAATGACCCCAAATTCAATCAAAGACTGACCTCGGCCTCTCTTATTAGCAACTCATTACATTTTGGTACACAATAGTTTTTAAAGAATTAGCTCAGAGTAATATTAGTCTCAAAACTTTTCTGAATGCCCTACGTGGCGCACACACACATACACACAAGCTGTCATTTTGTTTCTTCCCTGTTCCCAATCACAGGGAGATACAGGGCATTTATCCACTCACAGCACTTTTTAAATGGCGAGAGTGATAACTGGAGAACAACAGCTCCAGATTCTCATCTCAAAGCACTAATATGATGAGACGGGTGCTGGGTGCATGGGGGCAGGCAGTATAATTAAGGTCTCTCCTCAGAATGTAATCTTTCAGGGAAGAGTCTGGGCGGGGAGCGGGAGAGATGACGGGAGTGCAGGGAGAACAAAACACTCTCCATCTGGGAGCAGCGAGATGAAGGCCTGAGAGCCGGTATTCCGTTGGGGAGGTGAGGAGCGAAAAGTGAGGTAAATGGAAGGTAATGCTAGGCTGGTGAAGCCAGCCAGCCTCTTTCAGCTCCCCAGCTATTCAGCTCAATCCTCTGTGGAGCCCCCATCAGAGCTGGTGACTGCTCCTGGTCCCCGAAAAAAAGATGATGGCATGAAAGGGGGGAGGGAATTGAGCAAGGGACAGAAAGGAGAGTGGGAGTAGAAGATAATGGATGTTTGTTTATTTCACACACACACACAATTGGAGAGCAGTAACCAAGAGGATGGTCACGGTTGCTATGCATGCCTGAATATTTGAGCTTTTTTCAGGAGATAACTGCTGTTGTGTACTATTATTACAGTCAATCAAATCCGGCATTAAATTCTCATCAAACTATCAGCGATCACGTGAAATATCAGCTCGCTCATTCACGACAAGAACACGAACCATTAGACAGCTATTATGGGTCAGGTAGATCGTAAGGCAGTATGTAGAGAACCTGACACTTATTTTATCAACCTTGTCGGCATAAATTCTCACCGCTAATCTCCCCAAAGGCTGTGTGCTTGGTTGCGCTGAATATGTTTGCATTTGAAGGTGTCACCCAAACCTGACAGGTCCCTACACTACTGCTTCCAGGAACAGGATAATTCTCACTGCAGATGTTTCCAAGGATACACACGGTCACTCCCTACCTAAGTGAACATGTTCAGTTACTTAGGAAGTGACATCACACGTTATCCAAAACTTGGAGAACTTGAAGAAAGTCCACATGTTAATCAATTCATCAACAAAGTGTTGGGTAGCAGAAGAAAGGCAATGATCCAGTAATGATGCGAGTGATTGCACGTACCTTGAAACATGACAGACATTTTCTTCTTGTAGATGGCAAAATCAGTCTCGAGGAAGACGCAGAAAATGACCCGTTTGATCTGCACGGGGAGAAGAAAAGATACGGAAGAGCAATTAATGAGCGTGTTCATTGCTCCCTGTGAATCTGATGAAGAAAAACTAACTGGACAAATTTAGATCTGACAATAGTGGTCTCCACTCGGTAATCTAATTAGTTACCCCGAAGACCATCTAAACAATACAAGCTGGGACAACTGTTGGCACATATTACGGCACATTACATCAGAATAGGCATTATTTAACGGTGCGTGTGATAAGGGCATAAGCCTCTGTATGTGAAAGGACATGAAATCAACATTAAAAGTTAAGGAATAAACTTGAAAATTACAAGAGGAGCAGCAAATTAATTATAAAGCCATAATTAAAAATGCTGAAAAAAAACCCGGAGTAATTACATTTTGCACTGAAACCTAATTTAAATGCCACAAATACATATTTTGTGAAATTGAAAGTGTTTAATACAAAACAAGATTTTGACTTATTATTTGTTTCTGATTCAATGTCATAAAAAACAGTATACTGAGAATGCTTTCCAAACGAACAACAAGGATAGTTTCATTAGCTATTAAACTTCAGTCAAACCCTGAAATATGTGAAGCCGCTACCATGTCCCTTTAAAACCGGCAGGTCCTCTGCACTGTGTCAGTGCACTGTTATTTAGTAGGTTGTTCCAAGCATCTTGCCACAGTTCTGTCTCAGGTGCTTCTGTCTCTACGTGGAAGCAGAGCTCCACGGGGGGGGGGGGGGGGGGGGGGGGGGATACCATCTGTTTCAAGTTTCCTTGTTGTTTTTGTCACTGAAGTTAGCTCTTTATGCATCTGGCTTTATGCTTGCCATGCTAATATATTTGGCCCCAATCAGACCCTCTGAAACTGTGTGATGCATAAGAGCCTAAAACAAGCTAGAGCTATAAAGTGACTTGACTGATGATCCCACGGCCTACTGTCTTTCCTTATTGCCATGGGTTTCTACTTGCTGCTAATATAAAGTAAACAAATGTGTGCTACAGTATGCCTGTGGAAAAAAAAAAAAGGTCTACAAAATTCAGCACAGGGGGGTTATGAAGGCTCCTTTCTGTTTTATGAACTAAACAAACAGCCGAGAAATGACTGAATGAGCTCGCTGACTCCTACACTTCACTTGGCAAGAAGTTATAGTTACAAATATTACATATTAATTAACCTTTAGTTGACTGCTATTTCCTCCGCTCTTTTTTTGGCCCAGTCTAAATTCATAATCATTATATTTTTAACTTAGAGACTTTAAGTACACTGAATACTGAATGATTTCGACCTTAAAGCACAAAGAGGATAGATAGATGTTAGGTTACACAAAAGTCTGGTTGCCTGGAGGACTTAGCAAATAATCATGTAATTTGTAAAAATGCATTACCTCTACATAAGTTTAATTTTTCACCTTTTAAAAGAAGAGGGCTGCTTTGGGTTTAGTTTAAGACAGATCCACTGGCACTGTGCGTTTTCCACACGTTGACAGTGTGTCTACAACAGATTCACAGAACTCAGAAGAAAGAGGTCACCTCTTTCAGTTTCACCCTTCTCCAGCAGAGTCTTAGATGTGCAGGCATCAGTCACGGTCACAGAGACGTATTACACACCACGGCAGCAGATAATCGCTTGACTGAATAATGGCAATTTTACACAACAGCCGTAATGCTAGCTATCTGCTCGCCATCCTCCTCCGTGCAGGATTTTATGTTCCAGTGGAATAAAGTGGGCTCACCAGCTTTAGCCCCATTCCTGACCTAGCCCAGCACAAGGATCCAATTCAAAGAGACACCCTTCTGGTGCTCATACAGACATACATCTATTAATAGTTTATGATCAGTGCTTTGGAGTAAATGTTAGGAGCTGCATCTCGGATGGTAACATTTTATTTTGCTAGATGTCTTGGGGGGGCTTTGTTCATAAAATGTAGACTCACTCTCTCAACCCTTCAACCCTGACAGAAAATGAAAGAATGCTTTAAGCCTCCTTTGAAGTCGCGGGCTCGCTGACAAACAGAAAAAGCAATAATATGCCAAGATAGTGCATACCACTGGGTGCTGGAAGGCCACAGGACAGCAGCTCCCCGGGAATTTCCATCACTCTTTTGTGACGCTCCATTCTGAAACCGACTGCCCACTGTGAAACAGGATGAATCATGGATCCATGCTTTGCATCGCACAAAGAGGCTGGTGTGTGCGTGCGTTTGGACACACACATACCAGGGGTGCTGATTACATTTCGCGTATGCTCTATTAGATGTGATAAAATGGGAAATACTGCTCTGAGGGAATATGAGCTAAAGCCAAAAAAACAAAACAGAAAATCTTTGTATCCATGTCATGTATACGCGCTCTGTTTCTCTCTCCCCGACTGTCAGTCTTTTTGTCTAGTTTCTGTTGCTCCACGTCCACATTCTGCACAAGGCTCAGGCAACGTCTTTTATTCTGCAGATCAGAAATACATTGTATGGTCTTTGACAGACATCAGCTACACCAGGATGCCAAATGAAACCAAAAATGCCAGTGCTGAACATTGACATTCAGTCGGTATCTAAACACAGTGTTGCAAAGAATACATAAGAGTCGGAGAAGGTGATCTGTGACTTTTTCTTTTAAAAAAGTACATTTCACTAGTTTGCACCTTAAGAAAACAGAGGCAGCGTTGTCACCTGCGTGCACAGGTATTGTAGTATAGTCAGAGGAAAACGATCCATCCAGCAGTTTTCCCGAATAACAGTCAGACTCTTGTGCACCTGATGTTTCAATCATTATTTTACATGGACAGGGAACCGCACACAAATCGTTTTATGGGATGATACACATAATGTGACTGCTGTTATTCTGGAAGGACGACACGGTGAAAATTGGTTCTACAAAAAAGACATTTGTGGCCAACCAGGGTGAAAGTAAGGATTAAATGAACACTGCAGAGTAAAGAAACAGTTACTAAATACTTAATTTTAGATTTTTGACTTTGGAGTGGGGATCCCATACTTCACTTTGAGGATGTGAATAGCGCATGTGTGTGTATAAAGTGTGCACCCTGTGGTTACCAAGGTTGGAAAAGTTAATGGAAGACTAATTAGAAAGCTGGGATCACTGCATGATAACCTGCCCACTCATTACTCATCGCTGATTGGAGGGATTTTTGTTAGGGTGAGCACAAAACGACCAGGTCCCCTGGCTGTACACAGGGCGGACGGTCATATTAACAGAAATGCTGCAAAATAAGGTACAAAAATGTATCTGGCCAGCAAAAGCTAATAATTCCATGAACCCAAAGGTTATTAAGAGAAATGGTGCATTTTCTGTCTTTGCTTAGGCATGAATGAGCTTGTGGATGCTTTATTAAAACAAAACAGGCCCTCCTTTAATTTAAAAGCAGTTAAAGTGACATTTAAGATATCTTTTAATGTATTCCAGCTCTGTTTTTAAAGTATCGAGATCCCAATCACAACACTTTTAAAACAGGGCTAATTAGAAATAGTGTACAATGTTTATTTTAGTAAAAAGCAAATAAAATGTATTTATATCGCACTTTCCACAGATAAAAATCACCAAGTGTGAGAGTGAATGTTTTAAATGATAGAAAACAACATTGAAATATTTGAAATGTTGAAATTCTGATGTTTACTTCCTTTGTCTTATTTTTCCTTTCATTGTTTTTTCAAATAAGAGGCTTTTACATAAAAGCCGGGACATCGTAATACGGCAGCACACCTGTAAGTGGTTCTAAAACCCGTATATTCACAGACTGGCAAGGTATCTCTGCCGTATTCACTTAGGCATCCGCCAATTGCACTAAAATCCTGGCTTATGAATTGTGAACTAATAAGTTGGATGGCTCTTCTGCTCTTGAGCCCAAAGTTGGAGTATGTATGATTTATAGTTTTCGACTCCACCACTGCCCATCTTAAATAAGCTTGGGCTCCGAGAAGGTGACAATATTTCTGGATCTTGTTTTCTTTTTCTCCCCCTCTCTCTCTCTCTCTCTCTCTCTCTCTCTGCATGGCCAAGTTTTAATTATGATTTGTGGATTTAGCGTTGCCAAGGCATTGATTTCCTCCATATTGGTTTTAACACAGTCATAGACATTCAGTACTGTTTTTGGCCTTTCACTTTGCAGATGTGATTGCTGATATTTCTCCAGATTCTCAGAAACTTTAAATATTATGTACCATATATGATTAAATCCCCAAGTGGGAAAAACATTAATGTAAATTATGAACTGTTCCACTACTCCCAATATTGTCTTTCACAGACTGCCGAGGCCTCTACCTCTCTAGATTTGGCAAATCTATGATGTTTTTATTTTATTTTTTAAGTAACCTAATTAACACTTTCCAATAATATCTTAATATTTTAGAATTTGATATTATATCTTTGAACTATGTTCAATTAAATATCGGGTTTAAATTATTTTCAAATTAGTCGGGTCGCTTTTAGTTACATTTCTCACAAAATCCCAACTTTAAAGGAGACAAAGGTTGTTCAGTATTTCATTGCTGATAAATTAGGGAAAATATTTTCATTCATTGCGTATAATACATTAATTTGTTCTGCCTTTTTACAATGAAGTATGTCTATTTTCAGTTGTTTCATTAAAATGCTCTCCAAAACACTTTGTTCATCTAGCCTAATCAACTCAAAACCTAAACTCTCTATTATAATTGTGAACAAACAGGTCTCATCCAAACCGTCTATCTATGAGACTAATTAAAATGATAATGCAGTGAGTTCACCCCATGCATTTGTAACTCATTAGCGTGGCACATGAAATGCTGAGAAACAAGATTTGGGAGTGGCTAGCTCTGTGACAGACGCGTGTGCTGCTGTGTTCATGAGCAGCATGAGACAATATGAAATTGCCATTAGCAAACGTCTCGTGTTTTCATGAAAATCTGTACGTGATTTTTAATTTGTGTATCGGTGGTTCATCACTGTGGCATGCAGCTCACCAGGTGCACCAGACACCTACTGGCTGGCTAACAGATAAGCTGTCATAGCTGGCCACCCATGCCCATAATTACATTGGAGGCACTGCCAGCAGAATCTGACATGCAGGCTCCACGTACGCACTTTTGCTACTTGCATTTCCTTCTTGGTTCTGTCACAAACAATAATAGGGACAGGTTGCCCTAGCATGTCTCCGCCAGCTGGAGCCTGAACCCAAGGGAGAGCTGTGTCTGTGTATCCTATGCTGCCTTGTTACAGGCGCACTGGCGGATGTAAAATCCTGAACGCTTACATCCAGATGGACAACAGCAACAAGAGACTGATATACAGTATTTGTAGCAGAAATAATTAATTCCCTTTATTCAAAAAATGTTCAGGGTTGTTAGTGAATGGACCCTGGGTAGAAGTAGGCCTTGGCACGTCACCAAACCATTAGTGCAGAGGAGCAGTAATGTATATACCATATGTGCGTACACCGTAAATATATACTGTGTTCGTTTTGTTTGGGTTTTATTCATCTCTGACGTGACATATGTGACATATGGGTCTTTTTTGTCGGTTATCATACGCTACTAGTACACGTCATTGTTTGATACTGATTGAATAATTTCAGGGAATTATTCGTGAGACAGAAATATCGCCATAAAACGCTGCCGTCTAGCTGCATCATCAAAGCCATAATCAGTGAGCACTCGTCTCCTTTGTTGCCGGACGCGCTGGACTGGATAGAGGGTTCACTCTGCGGCAGGTGGACCATATCCAGGTTTATTACTGACGTAATTACACACAGCTGTGTCCCCCCTCACCACTGGTGCACGGAGCCTGCAGCAAAGGAAAAACTCAGCTTGGATATGGCATTTATGTATCGTCAGGGCTGTGTAAACACACAACCGCACCGAAACATTCCTAGATCTTTCGCGACCACGATGGCGCAACGGGCCGCTGCGCGTTTTGCTACTTCAAGTCTCCTTGTCACTGTGACATCCCCCATGCCTGCGCCGTTTATCTAAAGCAGAGATTAGGCTGGGAGCAGGACTGACAGTAGAAGCCAGGCACTGGCACTGGTTACGCAGGCAAAGCTGCGAGTGGCTCCTCCATTTGACTTTGATTGACCTCTCTGCCGAGAGAGCTCCAGCTTCACCTGCAGCACACTGGTGAATTATCATTTCAAAGAAGTGCCCAGAAAAGGTTATCCCTTTGAACAAAATGCCTCCATCCATACATCAAAGGACGAGCTTGACAGTGGGCTTTGAGAAGGCACGGTTACGACCAAAGCCGGGAAGAAAGTGCTGAGCTCAAATTCTTACTTCTAAAAGCCAGTCGGCGTTAGATGCCCACTGTATCATGATAAGGGCAAGGGGATCGTCAATGGAGTCGGCTTAATATTGTAAAACAGACCTCCGATTTTGATAGACGCTTATGTACACAATTATGCATGAGTGCTCAGCACAGTGTGACTAAATAGAAGTGATAACATTCTGGTAAGCTGCCTGGTTATTTCATCAGTGTAAAACATCACTACGCCGCTTCTAAGGCTGTACGCAGTGCAGAATATAAAACGTTTTGACAAGAAAACGCTGCCTTGCTAGATTTGGAAAATTCCATAAGATAATATATCAGCAATTTGTATGTTAATTCAACAAATGCTGCATGTGCCTCACATATTTTACACATTAGAGCTGAACAAATAGTTCCCACCGTATTATTCAGGCTTCATTGCTGCGTGGCACTGTAGACGAAAATTGGAAGTACAGCATGCTTCAGGCATCGTGCATTTTACTGTAGCTCACATTTTCAAAAATTGTTCTCTCAAACTGAAAGAGACAGCATTTGACTTTCACAGGCTTTGAGCCTTTCCTGCCAGCTCCCACTGCCAGCAGCACAAGCTCTGTGGTATCTGATTTATTAAAAAAAAAGACAGACATGACTTCGTCAGGAAAAAGTCACAGTTCATCCGGTGTGTTTTTTCTTCTTTATGGACTCCTCAGCATGTTACGAACGTCCAACACAACAGCTGTAATATTCTGAAGTGGCTGCTTTACATCTCCAAAATGAAGAAGAATGTGACTAATGGTGCAATAGCCTCCACTGACAAATTTGCCAGTTAATATGAATGGTCAAATAATTATAATGATGGAATACCTGTGTTGACTCAATAGGGAATAGCATAAGTGTGAAGGAGAAAGATTGGGTCATTTTCTAATCCTAAAGATGAGAAGTGCAACAGCAGATGAGGTCACGGGGGAATGATAAAGGAAGGACGAATATAAGAGGTGTATCTATGATCCATGACTGCATCGGTAATGATCTGACCTCTGGACTGCCGCTGGCCTATAACAACCTATACTGATGAGGTGTGTGTGTCTGTGTTAAGGCAGAAGGAGGTGTACTGTGATAACTTATTCAAACGCACGGGAATGCATAAGGTCAGACTTTTTTATTTGGCTAAAAAGGAAATACAATATTTCTCTTTTTGTTTTGAGTCAAGGTAATGTGGTTAACTTCTTTATTTTGGCTACTTGAGCGTTTTACTGCAAACATCTTTTCTTCTGTAACAGCTTTCAACACTGCAATAATGGTTGTCTGTAGAGCAAAAACACCAAAGATATTGCATCCAGTTTATTGAGAAAGGCATGATTTCTTTAAGAGATGTTGCTACTAAATAGATCAAATAGATATCCACTACCTGATTTATGCTGCTGTCTTCTTGTACACATTTTTAAATAGCGTGAAGGGATGATATCAGCTTTTCTTTACAAAAATACAGTTTGTTTCCACAACTGGATGAAATGTATGCATTTCCTACCTCACGAAACCTTGAATTTTCTGACGCTCTGCTTATTTTCTGTTTTCCTACCATATCATTGCCAGCTTTTATTGCCCATCGGTTGTTGATGTGCATTATCTGTCATATGGACGGATGCCCACAATTGCACTTGCTGATAAAATTGGAGCTAAGACTGGGAAACTACACCCAAAAATGCTCCATGTTGCCTCTAGTGGTAAAGACAAATACAGTCAGTGTTAGTAGAAAAAAACAGAAGAACTTCTAAAAAAGCTTGAAAGTTAAGTCCCTGTTTGAAATGGGAACGTTCATCATCCATTATCCATACAGATCCTATGATCCAGCATTGAAGGCACAGCGTTTTCTTCGCACTGTCCTCAATGTGCTCTCAGTTCAAAACAGTTCAAATTTTGGAATAACCCTGCGCTGGTCAGTGTCACTGCTCTCCCCAACAATCAAAATAAAGAAGAGGCGGGACTTATGATGATGACGGCGCGCAAACGTTTTGAAAAATAAAGACTAATTGTAACCTAGCAAAATAATGCATATGATCCAGTCACACGACTGCTTATGCTCATGAGGGAAAAACATGCATTCCCTGACAGGTTGGCGACTGGCTACTGCAATTGGTCACCTCATCGTGATTGCTTTAGTCATTAGCAGATTTCTGCTGTTGCCCACAGCAATATGCAGTATGGAACATTCGTTAACTACTAGCTAAGTGAAAATAAAACTACCATAAACAGGGGATATTCAACTTTAAAGTAAAAGTTGTGTTGGAATGCAGATTTTTTCCTCATGACCAGTGGCTGCCAGATGGTCGCCAATCGGTCTTTTGACCTATGTGACTGGGACCACTCCTAATTCCCATATTGACCACCAACAGGCAGAATTACATGTGAAGCTGAAGAACTGGAGCTGCGTACGGATCTGTCAGGATTTGTATGTGCTCATCAGCTCTTCAGGATCACACAGAGGTTATCGTACTTGGTTGTCAAATCCACTAATATTTTCATATTTCCTGTTTCTCTTTCATCAGTAACTGCTCAGCCTCTGGGAGGAGGCCAATAAGTGTAAACTCAGCTGGCTGTGAGGGAAAGTGGTGTATAGACATCCCGAACCTATAAGACCTTGCTGGCTGATGAAGTCATAACAGAGTGGTTTATTTATTTATTTATTTTTTTGGTCAGA